>CM076572.1:1154224741-1154488442 GCA_034641835.2 Pinus albicaulis | reverse complement strand
GATCGATCTTCTCTTTAAAAGTATAAATTTCTCCAATTTCAAATGAGCAGAGAGAGGAACCTTAATCCACTCAGAAATAATCTAGGAGATAAGTTTATGCAAAATGTTACATAAAATCAGTCATTTTTTTCTTCTTTTTAACAGTTGTGAATGAGTTGACAGATGGCTAGGGTTTTCTCTCCCATGCGATTGCAGAAACCCTCTCGTCCTTGCAGTCCCACTCAAACCTGACGACGCCAGTCTGAAACGCTTACAGCCTCTGGTACTCAACCATGGCGACAAGTTCGGGGGGGGACGACTGACCCCTCCCTGCAAACAATGAAGAAGCACATGCTAAAAACGACAGCACAGTTGAAAACTCTGACAAAGGGAAGGGATCGGGAACATCTTAGACGTCGATCACGCAGAGTAGCCAGGACACGGCAGCACCCACATCTTCTACATGCAAGCCTATAGCTCCGGAAAGACCCAAAATAGATTTATCAAGCCATCGCATAAATGCACGGATCCAGTACATGAGGGATCATGCCCTTATAGGGAAATTTATCGACTTCTGGCCCATGGAAAAAGCTCTGCAAGGTTGGATCGCATCCAAATGGAAGCCCAAGGGACATGTTACTCTCCAGCTTGGACCGAAAGGCTTTTTCACTGCTATCTTCAACTGTATTGAGGACCGAAATAAGGTTATGGATGAAGGACCCTATTTCTTCAACTCAGCGGGGTTGTATTTCAGGAACTGGGTCTAAAGTTCAACCCAGACAAAGAAAATTTCAATTGGGCTCCAGTATGGATCCGACTGTATTCGCTACCACTTGAATACTGGGACGAAGACTCACTTCAAGCAATTGGAAAAGGTCTAGGAGAGTTCATTAAGATAGCTGAAGAGACGAAGCTTCACAGATATACCTCTTATGCTAGAATCTGCGTCTACATGCACTTGGACAATGCCCTGCCAGATGCGGTAAGTTTGTATCATGATGAATTTGAATGGATTCAACCTCTAGACTACGAACATGTTCCTTTTAGATGTCACAGGTGCCATGCTCATGGGAATTTGTTCAGAGACTGCCCTCTCAACGCTCAATCCATGAATAAGGAGGCAGAGGACAAATCAGAACCAGATGGCTTCACCAAGGTGCCCCCCCGCAGAAGACATAGCAAGAAACCCTCAGTGAGAGGGAATAAACCTACTCCCCCCTCCTCAAACGGCCCTTCCACCAGCAACAGCTTTGCCGTCCTCTCCAACTCGAACCCCACCTTGGAATCTAACCATATTTCCCCTATCTCAGCCCTTGCCACTTCAGCTCCCTCCAGCACTTCCGATCCCCCTAACCCTGAGTCGGTTCAGAAGGAGAAGCAATCCAGTGAAGTAACCGATCCCAGAGCCCCTCCTGATAACAAGCTCCTTACCTATAATCCCAGCTTCATGGACATAGACAATCAAAATACCAACCCCTCAGCCACAATTGAGGAAACTCCCGAAGGCAGCCAACCGAGCTTCATGGATGACGATTCTGAAGGTCTAGAAATTGGGGAGCCTGATATCTTAGGACTCGAGGACGCGTGCAGATGCAAGGAGTTTGACAAGATCAATCCTGTTCAAATTGACAACCTCGAAAGGGTCCTATCCAAAGTGCAACAGCAAAAGAAATTAAGCATTCAGTCGGGCAGTCATTGGGACAGCCTAAAAATCATAAAAGAATCCAAGAAGAGAGGTTGAAAACTAGATTGGTAATGCACCATCACTTTAGGGGAGATGTTGGTGAATTCCAGACGATACCCCAAGCTAACCCGGTTCTTCAAACCCCTAGCCAATAGTTCCCCATGAAACTCATATCATGGAATGTCAGAGGGCTCAATTGCCCTAGAAAATTCAAAATAATCAAAAACATGATTCAGAAAGAACGACCTAATATTCTCTTTCTTCAAGAAACAAAATGTAACAGTGAGGTTTTAGGTTCAATCCTATCCAAAGCTTGGCCTAGATGTAATTCAGTGGTTGTGGATGCCTCAGGTTCATCAGGAGGACTTGCGATAGCCTGGGACACTCAATCCATCATGCTAGAAAATTTCCATGCAGCGCACAATCTCATTCAGGCTACTTTTCACCCCATAGGAACAAATATGCATGGGATCCTCTCCAATGTCTATTTTCCCTAAGATCAAACTAGGAAAATAGCGCTGTTGAATACCATGGAAGTCCTCAATTCCAACAGATCTTATCCTCTTTGGGTTGTTGGAGGAGATTTCAACATGATTACCAAGCTAGAATAAAAAACTGGAGGAAGACCAAGGCTGGATCCTGAATGCTCTCACTTCAAAGACTTTATAAACAACATCTGGCTAATAGACCTCCCCTTCTCAAATGGCTCCTTCACTTGGAACAACAGGAGAACTGGGAACTAGCAGATTGCCTCAAAATTGGACAGATTTCTCATATCAGACAACGCCATTCATATCGGAGGGGACCTCTCTGCATCGATTCTTCCATTGGCAGGCTTGGACCACTGGCCCATAGCGCTCCACTGGTAAAATATGGGTACACAGCTCAAAAGGCCGTTCAAATTCGAGGCTTTTTGTCTCTCTCATCCATCATTCAAATCCTTGGTCAATGATGCTTGGAGAACCTTCTCCCCACCAAAGGGTTCGAAGATGTTCCAGTTCCAGCAGAAAATCAAACATCTCAAATCCCTCATCAAAAATTGGAACTCTTTCGTCTTTGGCAACATATTCCAAGAGATAAAGAAACTTGAAAACGAAATAGAAGCAATTCAGCAAAAAATCATCCAAGAAGGAAGAACAGATCTCCTGGCGTCCAAAGAACTGGACATACAGAAACAGCTGGAGGAGAGGCACAAGCAAGAGGAAATCTTCTGGAGGCAAAAATCTAGAACTCGTTGGCTAAAGAAAGGAGAAAGGAACAAATTTTTTTTTCACAGGTCCACAGTGCAAAGAAGAATGCAAAATTGCATTACTCACATCACTAATTCACAAGGAGAGCAAGTGGAGCAACATGAAGAAATTGAGCTAGTTCTTCTGAATTATTTCAAAGGCATTCAGCAAGAAGAGCGCAATATAGATAGACAACCGGCCATTGATAAAATAACACAGCTAATTCCCAATCTTGTCAACGCCGAGCACAATCAGATGTTACTACGCCCCGTGTCCCTTCAAGAGGTCGAAACAGCGATGGCTCAATCCAAGGAAGGCAAGGCGCCAGGACCCGACGGCTTCACCGCAAATTTCTTCCACCACTTCTGGGATCTCATCAAAGTGGAAGTCTGGCAGCTTATAGAGGAATCAAGAACTTCACATTGGCTTCTACCATCACTCAACGCTACATTCATAGCTCTAGTTCCAAAGGAAGAACACCCTAGCACTCCAGAAAAATATAGACCCATTTCTCTATGCAATGTCATCTATAAAGTCATCTCCAAAGTCATAGCTAATCGACTCAAAGCCCTTCTTCCGATTTTAATCTCGCCTGAGAAAATTGGATACGTGGAGGGACGACAAATAATGGACAACATCATTCTAACTCATGAAGTAATTCACTCCTTAAAGAGTACCAAGAAGCCAGGTATGCTACTCAAGATTGATCTCTCTAAGGCGTTTGATAAATTATGTTGGCAATATATTCAGCACCTCCTAAGTGCTTTTGGCTTCGATCAGATGTGGATAAGATGGATAATGAGCCTCATCACTTCCCCCTTATACTCCATTCTCATCAATGGTATCCCCTCCGCTCCTTTCTCTCTGTCAAGAGGCATCAGACAAGGGGATCCTCTATCCCCTTTCATCTTTGTCCTCATGGCTGAAGGCCTCAACAAACTTATCCATCATGCTGTCAATACTGGGCACCTTCATGGCATCACCCTTCATGATTCATCCACTACAACCCATCAACAATTTGTTGATGACAATATGCTCTTCGGCCATCCTTCTACTCAGGAAGCTCGATCCTTTAAAGCCATCTTAAACCTTTTCTCAGCTGCCTCCGGTATGTCTGTCAATGATTCCAAATCCCAACTCTTCTTCTTTAATACTCCTCCCCTTACCCAAGCCAGCATTGCCCGGATCCTTGGTTTTTCCATAACTTCCCTTCGAGGCAAATACCTGGGTGCACCGCTCGTGGACTCTGCTATCAAACACTCATCCTGGAACGTACTCTTGGAAAAGTTGGAAGCCAAAATTTCTTCTTGGACTTTCAGAGCACTCAATCTAGCAAGTAGACTCACTCTCATAAAGGCCGTACTGCAGTCCATGCCTATCTATCTCTTCTCAGTCCTTGCAGTGCCAAAATGGGTTCTCAAGCAGATCAAGATTTTGCAACGCAGATTCCTCTGGGGGTCTTCCGGCCAAAATAGGAAATGGGCTTTAGTCAAATGGAACACATTTTTCTCCCCAAAGAAAGCAGGAGGGCTAGGTCTCAGAGATCCTCTCCACAACAATGAAGTCATGGGGGCTCGTCTTTGGTGGAAATGGCTCTCAAATCCACATACGCCTTGGGCTAAAATTTGGACAGCCAAGTATGCAAATAATAGACCTCCCGAAGCTCTCATCCGGATAGTCCCAGGAAGCGCTGGCTCCCTCATCTGGAATGCAGCCAAGCAGCATTATGCACTCATACAGCAACATAGCTTCTGGGAAATATGCAATGGGAACACAGCTAGGTTCTGGACTGACTCATGGCAGCAGAGTCCAAAGCTGATGGACACCCTCACCCTCCACGACAGGAATTTCAATGAACCTGAGGAAGTCAAAGTCAGCCAGTTTTGGAGCTCCACCAGATGTAAAGACTACAGAAAATGGCAAGCCCCAGCGCATATCATTCCTCAAGCACAGGATGAAACTCTGAATATGCTCAATGACGAACTACAACGCCAGAAAATTAGATATTCAGAAGATCCTGACATTCTCAGATGGGGTTATTCGACCCGAGGCATGTTCTCCACAAAGGAGGCCTTCTCCCTCATGCATCCTATTCCTCTCCCTCGTGATCCGCTATGGCATTTTTTCTGGAATCCTGGAACTTGGCCCAAGGTCTCCACGTTTCTTGGTTGCTCAGCCACAAAAGAATTCTCACTTTGGACAATTTTCTCAAACGAGGATTCTCTGGCCCTTCGCAATGCCCAAACTGCCAACAAAGCAATGAAATAGCCCACCATCTTATGATCTCCTGCAAGCTTGCCTGTACCGTTTGGGAGAAAATCTGTTTCAGATGTCAAAAAATCAAGCCAAAGGGGGACTTAACCAACATCATACGCAACTGGCCCAGCCATCCATACAACAACTCTCTTCTAAATTCTCTTTGGCAGATGATTCCGGGGCTTCTCTTCTGGACACTCTGGAAAGAGAGGAACAAACGAATTTTCAAAAATCAAGCCACTCCCTTGGACACCTTATGGATTAACTTCAAAAACAATCTCCAAGAATCTCTTGCTCTCCACTCCTGGCAAGATGAAGACCTTCCCAAGCAACCAAAGGAAATTTCCATATGGCAAAACTGGCAGTTCAAAATTTCAACTACAACCAGCCCCAACAGTCGATAAAATTCTGTCTCTTCGTTTCACTGGACTCCTCCTCCCCCCGGGATCATCAAGTTAAAATTTGATGGAGCCTCAAAAGGCAATCCAGGTCAAGCTGGATTTGGGGGCATATTCATAAATTCCAAAGGAGAAGTCCTTGCAATCTACTTCGGCTCCTCAGGTTGGGACACTAACAACTCAGCAGAACTGGAGGGACTTTGGCAGGGGCTGAATCTCATTCGTCACTATAATTTCTCCCCCACCCTCATTCAAGGGGACTCCCAGATTCTAATCAACATGGTAAACCAGATGCTTCATGGTACCAGCTCAATGAAAATGGCCACAAGCTGGCGATTGGCTTCCAGAATTGAGAGAGTAAGCAGCTGGTTGAAAAACAACCAAGCAGTTTCCTTCACCCACACCAAAAGGGAAGGAAAAAAATTAGCAGATCTTCTAGCTAATCTAGGAGTTGACAACATCAACACTCTCCAACATGGATCCCCGCAAATCATCCATGATAGAGATACACTACAGAACTGCATCAAGCTGGTGCACACTGATCGTCAAGTTCCGGATGCGGATGGCAGGGAAGATTGATGGGATCTCTGTCCCAGGCCTAATCCCAAGGAGACTCACATGGGGTGGCCATATGGCCCCCTGCGGCTCCATTAATTGCACCATTAAACTGCATGTCCCTCCTGCATTTACTCAACATTTCCGTTGATTTCTTATTCATCTCTTGCTCTGCTGGTTCACCATGGACTCAGCCCGGGTCGATTCGAATTGTTCCTCTGCTGATAGCCTCTGTCGTTTTCACCCTCTGTGGAGCGCTTGCCCTGCTTCCTGTGCTGAGCCAAGTGCTCGCACACAAACAGGGCGATGCTGCTCTCTCTACTGCTGTTTGGAAACCACTCCGGGGTCGCATTTCACTCAAAGTCATCTCTGCTACTCCTTTTCCCGTTCACCTCATCCTTGTAACACTACTTGCAGACTCCCTCCATCCTCGCTCAGCTCCTCTTGTCTCAATTTTACTCTTAACTTAGTGTCTTCCATGCCCAGATTGAGGCACAGGATGCGCTACCGACGGGGTGCGAGTTGTGGTCGTTCTATTCACTCTCGCCCCTCCACGAGCTCTGAAGCCAAAACCTCCTCTGAGCATGTTGAATGGAGGCACTCTCATGTCTCCCAAAGCAACAGAGGTAGCGCCAGACCTCCTGACTCTACCCACGCTACTCAGTCTTCTTCGTTTCCCTCTGCTGGTCCAACCAATCCTGTTCACCCTGGCCCGCGAGCTCCAGACAATCCCTTCTTTCACCAGACCTCACAAAGAGCTGAGCTCCGCTTTGATTGTTCCTCTAACTGGCGTTCTATCACTGTCTTTGTGACAGTCTCCCTGAGAGAGGAAATATCCCGCATCCCTGCTCCCCTGCCTAATCCTATCCCCCCTCCCTTGGGTCTCAGCCATGCTCTAGATGAATATACTTCAACGCGACCGTTTGGGATACCTGGGCCTACTTCTCCAGACCTGGGCATACATCCTTTGCAGGTGGCCATAGACAGCAAGAGCAAGGAAGAAGAATAGAAAGCAGAGGCTGGAAATCCTTCACTGCAAGTGACTGGGAGGGGACGTTGCTGAACCGGATAACGAGTATGCATGCCAGATAGTGGAGGAGCCACCTTCTCCACATACAGAACAGTAATCCCATTCCGTCATGGCTCAATATGTCAATCATGTCTTATTGTTTTGCAATTTTTTTGTTTACCACTGGTTTCTATACAGCAGCAACAGCTGCCAGTCACTCTTGTTTTCATGTTTTTATGATGTATGCAATGACCAACGCACCGGTTTCCCTCTCAAGGGCGGTGACAAAACTTGAAAAAGAACTGGTTTCCCATTCTGGGCAGTTCGATTTTCTGTTAACAGCATGGACATCAAGCCCAGTCTTCAGGCTCCCATAGCTGAACTGAGGCAGTTTTGTAAAATTATGTTTCCATAATAGAATTAGTTTAATTTAGAAAAAAAAAAAAAAACATCAAGATCCTAAGTACAAGTACCATAACCATCATGCATACGACTACAATACATATAAAAACAAGTTACTATCCTTCATGACTAACCGACATAGACACATATGATCACATTTATTAACTAACATCTATCATACATGTAACCACAACAACCATAGACTGACATACATGTACACAACCCCAATATTTATAACAATAATTATAACATACAGTACTTGTATGATGATCTGCTCTTACCCAAAATTCTAGTGCTACAACCTCACTCTGATGATCTACATCTCCTACTCTATCTCGAACAACACATCAACATCATAACATGCCAATAGCATCATAATGACATATCCGTCATACCATAGCCTCATTCATGACAACCTTAACCATGATAATGCATGCATAAAAACATGCATTCATCTCGTCCGGTCTAGGTATTGAACCATGCTCTGATACCACTTGTAACGAACCTCTCCCCTCATATCTACCCAGTCTCACCGGCTTACCTGGGGTAAACATGAGATGAGGGGATGCTATGATAATACTAAACCTCCTAGTTGACCTTAAGGAAATGGATTCAACAAAACACACGTTACTGACTTCCCTCAAGTGCCTTAGGACCCTCCAAGAGTAACCCAACCCCTTCAGGTGTCCATCTCCTAAGCCAACTTAAATTTTCCCTGAACTAGATCCCCAGTCACTCCCTTGAAAATCCCTCTATGTGACTGGAAACCCCTAGTCACTCCTATAGGCCTGCCTCCATGCGACTATGGAATTTTCTGCTCAGTGTTGTTACAACGACGGGGGAATTTAAGGCTATTTTTCAGGGTGGGGGCTAAGCCTCTACCTAGAATTCCATATAAATTTCAAAACTCATAAAATACATGATTACAGTGATTATAAACCAAAAATGAAACTAGGACTAGAACTGACCATCCCTAACCAGGACTAAAATTTCGTCTAACACTTGGTAGATAGGCAATGTACAGATCATGAATGCAAGTTTGATCATAAGGGAATGAAAACTCATATGAGACTTAACGAGAAGGATCACAACCCTCTCCCATTAGTTGACTTAACATCAATTAGGTCTTGCATCCATTATTATTTTAGTTACAAGTAAAAACATGAAAATATCCATGACTAAATCTAGTAATATATCCATGCTTATAACCAAAATATAAACATATAAATAAACATAATATAACAATCATTAAAGCCACATACTAGCAAGTACATTTACCAATAAAAATCAAGATAACTTAGCTTTCATTAAACATAGGCAAGAGCCAACCAAGTTCAGTATTTCCATGTACCACCCAACCATAGACATGTTTGAACCAAATATTTCTTTCATCCATTCACCCTCATGCCATATTCCAAGCATGAATGTGGGATATCATGCGATAAACCAATCCAAAACAACCAAGGGAATCAATATGTTAAACCACCTCCACCCTCACCATATCGTGATCTCACTTAAACCATCCCTGACATCACAAAACCAAACCGAGCTTGGACTACCTTTGGATTCCTTCACCATCCTTAAGGAATTCTCCTATCTCCACCCTCAAAATTATCATGTATCCTGTTGGGTTTCCCATGTTTTGGCCAGGTTGACAAGACCAAAATATGAGACAACATAGAACCACTTTCAGACCTTAGGATCTAGCCCTCCTAGGTCCAGAGAGGGATCTCTCTATGATTGTCGAAGGTGTGTATCTTTGAGGCTCTGAGTTATGATTTTAGGCTAGTTATAGGCACAAGGTTTGTTTGTTTGATTGTTTATGTTTGGTTGTTGGGAATCAGGAAAGAAGGGTCCAATATAAGACAAGGATGAGCAAAGAGGAAACTAGGCAAAGATAGATAACTCAGGGAACATCAAGGCCATTGGGAAATGGAGTCAAGAAAGGGTTTACTTGTGTTCAATGTGCAAGCTTTCAGTTGGGCTAGTCATCTAGAGCATTGGATCTTAAAGGATGATTGATGAAATGGAACATTAAGGACTGAAAATGAGAGGAGGAGAACCATCCAATTCTATCTATAGATCAGGCCAGAGGTCATTTAACTCCAGACCTGCTTGGACAAAATCAGAGGCAGGACAAGGGATCTCAGTAAGGCTTAATTAAGATGGAAAGATCCTAGTGAGGCAGAGACAGGGTTCTAGACCTCCCAGTGTTCTCAACTCATCCAACTAAATCCCAACAAGAACATCTAAACATAGATCTCATTAATTCATACATCAGAGAGAAGGCAATGACATCCACTACACTGGTTAAATCTATTGAAATCAATATTCAGACACACATATAAGCAGAAAACATAAAAGGCTGGGAGAGTAGCAACATAAGGTACCTATCAAGGGTAAATCTTATGCCAAACTTCTGATGCAAGCCTGAAGAAACGTAATGAAATGAAAGCAATTCAATCACAAATACAGAGAAAGGAAAACATCACCAGCTGCTTTAGATCAGGATCCAAATAAATGTGCTTGTCATATTAAAAACAAAACCAATCAGGTACATCATTGCCCACGGCTTGAACATTCAGTCTGAATACATCAAATCTGAACCTATCTTACAATATTACACAGAGAACTTGTCTCAAGAGGAAAATACTTGCATTTCTCTGATATCTCATCAACAACCTTTACAATAATTTCCTTCTGTGCTTTATAGCAGAGGATGAACAGAAGATCGACTAAGGAGGTAGGTGAACACTAAATGTGATATTAAACACAGAAATGAATGCAGGGCCGAAGCCCATTCTGTTTGATTGTTGTGTATTTAATCTTTGTCACCACTTTATGCCGGAGTGATCTTCTCTGGGTATGACTTTGACATATTTCGGCTATGGCGTTCTGCTGTACTGGCGGTGAATAAACAAAGAGCGAATGGACTGCTGAGAAGTCTACTACATAAATGTTCTCATTGCTTTAAACTGCTGTTAGGGTGGGAATTCCTTCAGGGACACGGTGCATAATAAAAGAAGTATGGGCGCCCTGTACTTGACGAAGAAAAACATTCTGTTGATGAATAAACCCTGATGTTACCTTTTACTCATGCTCAGGACCTTCAGATCGGTCCTCGGGGTCCTCTAACTGGTGCTTTGCCTCTTTAAACTGCAGATTTGAGGCTCAAGATCTTCATTAGCATGCCTTAACCTCTTTGCCCTGCGCTGGCACACCTTGCTGCTCATAAATGCTTCGATCAGCAGAAACTGGGCTTTAATGGCGCCGGAGGATCCATAGAGTTTGAGCTCTACTCTTCTTCAGTGTAAGTCCTGTCTGCCACTTTCTTTGACAATATTTGCGATAGTACGCGCTCCCAGATTTAATTCCGTCTACGCAACACGCCATTAATATGGTACAGCTGAATCATGGCGGTTTTTCACCTCTAGCAACCTTGCAAAATACACAAACGAGTTAAGGAAATCATGAATGGGTGGCAGATGCAGCGGAACGATGAGAAGGGATGCACCAGGTTGGCGACATGGTGGAATGATGCGGGATTATGGTGAAAAATACAGTGGGAGAATTGGCGGAGTGCGGAGAAAAATATGAACGAAAAACTTAAAGAACACGAAATAAACCGATGCGTGTAATGGGGTGGTGGAATGTACGGTGAATGCTCATGGAGGGGTGACGTGGTGAGGCCAAGTGATGATGGAAAAGTCAATAGCAGGGGAACAGATGTGGACCATCGATCCTGAGGGAGATTAACGATAGAAAATGCGGCGGGGAACGATGACGGTGGGCCAGGGTACGGCGGTTGGAAGTTAAACAGTGCGCGGCTTCGAGGAGCGAAGACTGTCAGATGAGGCACTCAGGATCGAACGGCCTGCGTGGATTTCGCTGCGAGGTTTGGACCAAACGATAACGCGCAGGGGATGAGCGGTTTCGGAATCGTACAGAAGACACGCGTCGAAGGGTGAGTGGAATCGTTGGGCTACCAAGGAATACCGCCCACCGTGCATAAGCAGTGCAAAATAAACAGGTGGTTTCGGAACAGTGCGCAGGTGAGCGGGGACCACCGTATCGGGCGGGTTCCACACCGTTAGATCTGGAACAGATCAATGGCGTAAAATGTGCCCGAAACGCTCTGGCTATGGACCGTTGATCTGCGGATCTAAACGAATGGCTGAGATGTTATGATTGGCGATGAACAGGTTTAACGGTGGTTGCTGTGAAGGCGGCGATCGCTGTCTATTTTGTTTGGATCAACAGCCAAGAATAACCTGGTTATGTGTTGGAGATTGGTGCCCTCCTGTGCCGGCGGGTGGTTCTAGCGTGGGGCTTTATGGAGGAAACAGGTGCGGGTGCTTACGCTGAAGGGGGCTAGGGCCCAATGTAATGTGGGGAAATGGGTTTTTAGGCCATTTTAATGGATTTTAAGGCTATGAGAGGGTAACGATAGGGAGATGAAGGGAGAACTTGGGAAAACAAAGGGTGTAGGGAGGATTTGATGGGAATTTTGGTAAAGGGGAGTGAAAGGGGAAAAATGTGGAATTGACAGGGGACAAGGGGTAATGGTAGGCCTTTTAGGAAAGGAACCAGCAGAGGGGATTTGTACAAGGCAAAGCACAGAGAGACTTCAAGGATGATGTGTCTTCAGGGGAGATGCATTCCTTGAAGGTCTCGAAAATGATATAGCCCCCAGCTTGCTTGTCAAGAATTTCATAGGGGGGCTAACAGTGGCTCCACATGGGGATGGCTTCTTCTTGAAGGAGGCGAGAAACCAGAAATAATATTTGGAGTAGGACAATTTCCTGTTGCTTGGCACATCCCTTTCTTTGATCAGCTGCCACATTATGAATATGTTACATCAGCAGAAACATTTACCCAATCAAACTACCTACCCAAACTACAGTCCTAGCATTTTTTCTCCTTTAGGGTGCATTTGAGCTAGCAGACCCCTTTCATTTTATTTTTAAAACAAAAGCAACATATTCTAAATCTACCTTTATTGCTCCATGAGACCAGGTTAAACAGTTGGCCTCATATGTTTCTCTACCTAATCTAACATCTGCTAGGATTAAACTGTCCAACAGATTTCTTCTCCTACATTCTAAGACAGGAAATTGAAAAACAACCAAGCCAGGATTAGACTTTCTGACTTGCTGGAGTGAAGACTTGTAGAAAAATGCAAAAAAAACTGTGAAGGCATGTAATCTGCAATTTGAAATATCCTTCTTTCTCTGTGACTCAGGTTTTGAGCATATTAGAGTCACATTTTTTCTTTGATTCAGCTCTGGTTTTGAGCATGTTAGAGCGGATTTTCCTTTCTTTGCTGGTCCAGATTTTGAGCATGTTAGGATCAGCTGTCTTTCTTTCTTTGGCTCAAGTTTTGATCATATTAGAGCCGATCTTTTGCACTTTTCAGAGGTCCATGTTTTGAGCATGTTTGAACCTCTAGCTTCTCTATTTTTGGAAACATTTTCTCTTTTTTCTTGAAAGTAAAACTACAATGGTATGTACAATGGAAATGGAACTGGAAATAAAAATTAGCAGAAGTAGTGCTTGAGCATCCTGCCATTGACAGGACCCCCAAACAGCTCTGTACCATCAAGCTCTTGTAAGAAAAATGCATTAGGACCCACAGTGGCCTGGATGACAAATGGACCTTGCCACAAGTTTTCAAACTTGCCATGTTTACCTTTGGCCTCTCTCCTTGAATCCCATTTCAGAACCTTGTCACCAACCTTGAAATCAATAGCTTTGGTTCTTTTGTCAAATAGCCTTTTAATTTTTTGCTGAACTCTGATAGCTCTGTTATATACCTCCTCCCTGATTTGCTGAAGATGGATTGTCTGATTTATTCTTCTTTTCATGTTGTCTTCCTCTGATTGGATCTCCTAGACCAGTTTGATTACTGGAACTCCAAGGCTAGTAGGAAAAACTACTTCTGTTCCATACACCAACTAGAATGGTGACATGCCAATAGATTTCTTTGTGGTGAGCCTGTCGGGCCACAAAGCATGTATTAACTTTTTATTCCATTATTTTTTGTTCTCCTCCAGCAGCTTCTTAATGATTGTGACCAGGCTTTTGTTAGATGATTCAGCCAATCCATTACCCTGGGGGTAATAGGCAGTTGAATGACCAAGCGTGATGTGGTACCTGTGACAGAACTCAACCATTTTCTTGGATCCGAAGGCAGCAGCATTGTCAGTGATTATTTTCCTTGAACAGCCAAACCGAGATAGGAGGAAGTCTTCTAGGAACCTAATGATGACAGAATTAGTGGCATTCCTAGTGGGTATGGCTTCTATCCATTTAGTGAAGTAATCTGTGGTAGTCAGGATCCACTTGTGTTGCCCAAAAGAAGAGGGGTGAATCTCTCCGATAAAGTCTAGGCCCCATTGCATGAAGGGACCTTCCACAGTGATGGGTTGTAGAGGAAGGGGGAGGAGTTTAATTTTACCTTCAAAGATCTGACATTTGTGGCAAGTGGTTATCATTTTATGGACATCATTAAACAGTGTAGGCCAATAATAACCAGCCCTAAGTATTTTATTTGCAGTGGCTTTCCAACTCAGGTGGCCTCCACATTCTCCAGCATGAAACTCTTGTTTGACATTTTCGGCTTCAGTCTCAGACAAACATTTCAGCAATAGACCATTTGGATTCTTCCAGTATAAACTTTCATTCAAAATGCAGTAGTTTCTGGCTTTGAGTTTTGTGAATCTGGCCTTGGTTTTTGAAAATTCTGGAGGGGCATTTAGGTTGGTGAGGACATAAAGGATATCATAATACCATGGAGAGTTTTGGAATTTTTCTTCTATAGTGGGTTCAGGTAGGCTCTCCTGCTCATCCAAGGCATTCACCATGTTAATATCAAGGGCCTGCAGATTTGATTCAACCATTAGCTTGGCTAAAACCTGCCCCTTGATCAGCTTAGTGGGTTTAATTTCAAGATCATACTCTAAGATAGAAGAAATCCATTTGCCCCTTTTCCCATCAGGGTCTTGGGACAAGATATCTTTGACAAAAATGTTAGGCACATAAGAAATGGTATGAGAATGTAGAATGTACACCCTAAAGTCTTTTAAGGCCTTCACCAGGGCATAGGCTTGCTTTTCCATAATGTTGTACTTCAGGGGTGCATATCTCAGCACTTTGCTGAAAAAAGCTATAGGCTGTTCATTACCTTCTGAATTTTTCTGCAGTAAGACTGCAACCATGGTATGCTGGGAGGAAAATGAAAAGATCAGAAAATATTTCGAGAAATTAGGGCTAATTACCACAGGAGCCTGAGTGAGTGCAAGTTTTACATATTCGAAAGATTGTTTAGCCCCTACAGTCCATTTCACTCCCATACCCTTTTTCAGCATATTAGTCATATTCCTAAGGTGTTCGGCTAGATTGGGAATGAATCTCCTGAGGAAATTGATCTTGCCAATGAAGGACTGCAATTCCTTGATGTTCCTCGGATGTGTGATTTGAAGTATTCCCTCAACTCTTTGGGGATCTATCCTAATTCCTTTCTCAGAAATAATGTGGCCCAGAAGTTTACCTTCTTGCAGCCCAAAAACAGTTTTCTTAGGATTTAAGGACAGGCCGTACCTTCTACATTTTTCGAAAACTTTCCTCAAATGTTTGAGATGTTCTTCTTCAGTTTTGGAAAAGACAGTCAAGTCATCCAAGTAGATAACTATGAAGTGTCCTATCTCCTCTGAGAAAGCTATATCCATCGCTCTCTGGAAGGTTTCTCCAGCATTCATCAACCCAAAAGGCATCTTCACATACATAAAGGTGCCCCATGGGGTGGTAAATGTTGTTTTGAGCTGATCTTCTTGGAGTACCAATATTTGGTTGTATCCTGAAAAACCATCAAGCAGGGAGATTCTCTTAGAGCCCACTACCTTCTGTAAGATGTGTTCCATTCTAGGAAAGGGGTAGTTGTCTTTCAGGGAGGCTCTGTTGAGGTTTCTGAAGTCTATGCATAATCTGATCTCCCCTGTTTTCTTCCTCACAGCCACTAGGTTTGACACCCAATCGGAAAACCTCACAGGAATTATTATGCCTGCATCATACATCTTTTTAATCTCTTTCTCAACTGCAGGCAATTGTTTTGGATTGATCTTACGAAGTTTCTATCTGAAAGGCTTCTGATTTTCCTTCAAGGGTATCTTGTGTTGTATGATGTTGCTGTCATAGGCCTTTAAGTCTCCATAGCTCCATGCAAACACATCTATGAATTCCTTAAACAGGTCAATGTATTCCTTCTTCATGTTTGCAGGTATAGACTTAGCCAGTTTGATCATTTTGGGTTTATCTTCAGTGCCTATGTTGCATTCTTCAACATCAGAGTCTGCATGTTCTATAGTGGGATTTTTTTCTACATCATAAAAGTCAAAAAGGTCTTCCAAGGGAGCTAGGCCTCTGGGTATATTCTTGTCATTGGCTTGCAGCACCTCTATTTCTGTACTGTCTGCGTTTTCACATTTTATGGTTGAACTTCCAGTTTCCTCAGAAAAAGAATTTATTTCTATGCTACAAGGCGGGGATTCTTCATCAGAGGATTCCTCACTAAGGCAGTTGTCTTCAGATTTAGAATTTGAACCAGAAAATTCAAACTCATTCTTGCCTTTTAAGAAATCCTCAATCTGTTTGTCGCCTTCAGAGACCTGCCAATATTTTTCATTGTCTGGCACTGCAGGTCTGAATTTGGTCTGAATGATGATTTGTTAGTCAGCTGGGGCCTTAGGATATGAACTAGCTAGGCAAGCTAATCTGTTAGCAATAAAGTTTTGACTCCTGGGAAAAAACACTAATTCATATTCCATGAAAGTTTTCAATATATCCATGGCATCATTCCTATATGCTCTTAATCGAGGATGTTTTGTTGCGTACTCACCATTCACTTGTTTGACAACTAACTCAGAATCTCCTAGCACAGTTACCCTACGGGCTCCTAATTTTTTCAACAGATTTAAGCCCAGGATAAGAGCCTCATACTCTGCAATGTTATTTGTGCATTTGAAGTGAAGATTGACAGTGTGGCTCTCTGCATGGTCATTTTTTGTGTTACGTAGCCACACCCCTGCTCCAGCAGTTTTCCTAGTACAGGACCCATTGAAATTCATTTCCCACAGGGGTTCGCCATTATGTTGCGTTGTGGGGTCTGTAATAGGTTGTGGGTTTTCTTGTCCTTCACATGGTGTATCGGTCTGAGGGGTGTGACTAACGGGCTAACTGCATTGTGTTTATAGTTCATTCTGAGTTTTGTTTTCATTGTCCTACCCATGGTTTTCTTCATCGTATTCTTCCATGGTAGCCATTATGCTAAAATCCATGGGCTCTGTGTTTTTGCTTGGATCTCTGCGTTGTGATTCTGGCTCTCCCAAGGATTGGTCGTTATACAGAATGAAAGAGTCCAGGTCTATGTGCACAGAGTATAATGGTGAATTTTCAGGTTTCTCGGGGCTACTGACTAGGAATTTCATTTGAGCTTCTCTATACAGTCTTCTAAGTTGGCCAAAGATAGGGATAATGGCATATGAGCCATCCATCTGCATTGTTCCCTGCAGCTTGGCTCCCCATGATCTAGATAACAACATGCCATACTTGGGTGGCACATCTGCCACCACAACATCCATGACCATACATTTAGCTGGGATCTGGGTCAAACTCACACACAAGTCTTTAATTAGGCCAAGACATTTCACTCTGCTAGAGTCAAATGAATATAGATCTTTGTAAGGGCATTTTATCTCCAGGCCTAGCCTCTCCATTACTACCTTGGGCATTAAATTGTGTGACGCTCCAGAGTCATGCATGGCATTATGAAGGATCTTGTCATGAATGTTGAGACTGACATAGAAAGGTGGAACCACCCCTTCCTGAAACTTTCCCTCAATCTTTGGACCAAACAAGAGGGCAGGTTGATCATCATTCAAATTCACAGTGTCGTTATTTTCCCCTAGGTTTAAAGCTTTCAAAATTTGGCCCTTATATACATTCTGAGTGGCCAGCTCAGATAATGGTACAGAGATTTTGATTTTTGCAATCTCACTTTCTAGATTGAAAGTGGACTGGACCTTTGTAACACTCAATTCTATTTGATTTTCCACTGTCTTAGTGGCTGTATCAGCTTTTGATTTATCACTATGTACAGGGTCGGTGACAGTTTTATCAGGAACACTAACCGTAGCGTCAGTGCTACTAGCTGGTTGGCTTTGTTTTTCAACGTTTTGGTTGTCTTTTTCTTTGTTTTTCCCAGAACTTTCAGCTGTTGTTTTGCTATTTTCAGCAGTCACTTTAGAAGATTTGTCAGGCCTTTTATTGATGGTAACCTCAGGAGCTTTGGGTTTGGAAGTGTCTTGGTTCTTTTTGCTCCTAATTTCATATTGTTCTCTGACTTGCATCATGGCATTTTCAAATCCTAATCTATAATCTTCAGTTTCTAACCGTTCCTCATCCCAGTATGATGGTGAGGGTTGATCTTCTCCTGAATCACAGTTAAAGACTGAGTCTTTTGTTTCAAACATGTTTATTGTATTCCCTTCAGACTCTTCTATGACTCCCTCATCTTCATCTAAAAAAATTTCTTGGAATGGGGGAATTACTTGTTGATCTGACTCTCTCTGTCTGTTGCGAGCATTGTTGTTCCTTCTAAATTTTTGGTTCTGGTTTTGATTTCTGTTTTGGCTATTGACAGTGAAAACCATTTTCTTCATCATTTGTTGTAGCTCTTCCATGTTTTTAGACAATTTGTCATAATTTGGATCAGATGTGGAGGCTGCATTGTCATCCCTATAGGTTACCCTCTTCTCAGACTTCAGTCTTGCTCTTTTCTCAATCAAATTTGCCTCTATGTTTACAGCCCCTTTCTGCATGTCTTCCAATGTGGTGTATTCTTTATCCCTAAGCTCATAGGCCATGTCAGCATCAAACCCATCAGGGTACTTTGCTAGGGCCATGCCTTATGGAGGTTTCATATGTGGGGGGAGGGCATTGTAAATGCTGTTAAATCTTGTTTTGTAATCGTGGACGCTCTCCCCTACATTTCTTTTGAGGCTCATGTATTCAGCTAGGATTTGGCGAGGATTTGCTCTAGTCTCCCATTTGTTTATGAAGGTCTGATATAATGCAGGGAGATCTTGGATACTGCCAGGAGGTAAGTTTTTAAACCATTTCTTTACATCTCCCCCCAAGCTTTGGGAAAAGATTCTCATTTTGATTGTTTCATCATCATCAATTTCCATGTAATCAAAGGAATCCTCCATCTTATCTACATGTTGCTGAGCTGTTATGGACTCTTTTGCAGTAAAGTGTGGGATCTTTGACTGATAATCATTTGGTAAGGGTAACAAAGGCTGGGGTAATACTAGGGGGGCATACCAGGCTGCCATGATGATATTCTGATGAGTTAAAGGGTTTATTTGAGCAGCTGTTATATGGATGACAGGGATATTAGGACCAGCAGAGGTCTGTTGAGAAGATCTAGGGTGACAGAGCCCCGAGTTTTGAATAAAGCGAATATCAGAAGGTGTGGATGGAGGAGTCTCTGTGTCCCTAAGCTGAGGGTCTGGCTGGTCTAAATGATTGAATGACCTAGTTCTTGGTAGTTGTTGACGGGAAAATATGTCCGGCCAACAGTAGGGGATCTCCCTGGTAGAAAGTCCCAATTAGACCTTGAACCGTTTGGAGTAGGGATCCCGTCCGGGGTGTGGGTCCGGCTACCGCTTAAGACGCCTTCCCTTCGGTCTCAAAAGAACTTGATTGAACTTGCGGGCACACACTTATTCACATGATATAGAATACATGACTGATGCATTAAACACGAATAAAACACTATGCGTAGCGAGGCAATAAATAAAGCATGTACGCCTAAGGAGATGTCGTTAGCAACACGTCTTTGGGGTACTGCTTGTAAGGTAGTCTAACCACAACAGAAATAGTTCTTTATGGCGAGATGTCCCTTTACTTTCTGAAAGATAAAACGAAATGCTAACAAAATAGTTCATTAAAATTCATTAATAGAGCGAATGGTACACTGAACATCATCAACACAAACACAGATAGCCATGATGCATAAATGATGCTATAGAGAGGGCAGCTTCATTAATCAAAAGATGTTCTGAAACTGTATAAGGAAATACGCATAGTGTTCACGTAGTAAAACACGTCATCCAAACAAAGGGTTTTTAACAAGTATCTGTATTCATATGGACAAGAGTATAATCTTTTAATACAATACTATGTAGCTCTTGAGTCTCCAAAAGAAAAATTCGTTAACATTTTCCCTATAGGGTTTTTTATAGATCAAAATTCCCTTTGGGCTCCCTGACTTTTCGCCTGCCTGCCGGTTGAGTTGCCCTGCGACCTGGGAGAAAATGCGACCTGTAACCTGGCCAGTGAATGCGACTTGTGACCGGCTGAATTGTGCGACCTGCGACCTGGAAGAAAGTGCGACTTGCGACCTAGTGATACTGAGTCATGGAGGCGGTCGTGCAATAGAGAGATCAGGAGAATCAATCTGCTTTCCTTTTAGGAAGTCTCGCCAGGTCTGGTATTCTGCTGCTATAGGAATACCTCTTTCAACCGATGCATACATTCCAGAGCATTAGGGATCAGAGTTTCTCTCTTTTGGGAAATCTGGTTCAAAAGGGAGGCAAGCTTGGTATAAACCCGCACTGGCGTGACAAGTAATTGACTCAGATTTTCTTGTGATGCTGCGACTTCCGGGGCGGTAGCAGCTTGCTTGATAGGCTGCAAGAATGATTGTATTTCTTGGTCTACTTGTTCACAGGTCTTACTTTCATCCAATGCCCCTAGCGAAGGAATGTGGTGCAGAGTGTATTGAGTCTATGCCGCTGATCAGGTGTTCGTATGAAGACATCACTTTGTCCAAATCTTTGGATAGCTTGTCCTTGGATTGCATCTTCATCCGGATTTGGACTTTGGCATCTTGCGTATGAATCCAATCCTTCTTAGGCAAATGCTCGAGAACTTGAGGGTATTGCACTGTCGAGTTCATCATTTTATCTAGAGAGACCGAGGCTTCCTTGAGCTGCTCATGCTTCTGCTTGGTTTCTGCTCGTGCTCTTACCAATGGGGCAACTGTTTGCTTTATGGTGAGCATTTCTCCATACACCTGCCTCATGGTCGTCTCTAATACATCGCATTCTTTCGTAATGGCGAGTGGGACTTCATTTATTGGGGGAGCCTTGTTTTGGAGTTGTTGCATCTCCTTTTCCAATACCGACCTCTCCTTTTCTACCTTCTTCTCCCGCCGCTCTGTTGCTTTTAGTCTGTTTTGTAGAGAAATGATTTCTCTACTCATTCTGGTGACATTATCTTCTGTGGTCGCGGCGAAAGCAGTGCCTGCCGATGCTATCATCACGGGGTTAGTCCTAGTATCAAGGACTATATCCTTTTCAGTCGCGACCGCGGATGCAACGGAAGGAATTTGTGCCAAGGCCCTCCTCTTCTCTTGCCAAATTTTGAAAGAGAATTGGTCGAATGTAAGATTGGTTAAGTCGAAGACCTCCTCCTCCTGCCCCTGGAGGGAATCAATGTTAGAGAGAATGTTTCCTGTACCGCCTAGAGGAACCTCTAGGGGAGATATGTCGATTTCTTCTATTAATTCATCCTCTTCATATTTCTTCTTCTTTTCCTCCTCTTCTCTCTTCATCCTTTCTTCTTCTTCCCTTTGTTGGCACTCGGTTTCTGCCTTGTCATGCTCTTCCTGCCTCCTACACTCTGTTTCTGCCGCTGCTTCTATTTCGTCTTTCTTCTTTCGTTTGGCTGCGGTGTCTTGTTCTGCTTTCCTTTGGTGTTCAGCTTCAGCTCTATCAAGTTCTTCCTTGAGTGCTCGTTCTACTGCAGCCTGCGCTTCCTTTTCCTGCTTTTCTTTTCTGGCCTCCTTGACCTGCTTCTTCTTCTGACCTGCCTTTGAATTCTTCTTGCGTTTTTCTTCATCCTCCTTTCGCTTCTTTTCTTTCTCCTGCTGGGCTTTGGCCTCTGCTTCTCTCTGCTGCGAAGAAGTGTCAGTCCCTGTGCTAGTCTAAGGCTTTTTAGCTATAGAGGAAGAAGCGCCTCCTAACTTATGGCTCCTGTCTTCCAAGCTTTGATCATCCTGGTCCTCCTGGCTAGATTCTGCTCCCGGAGCGAGTTGTCTATCTGCATTGTACCATTTTCTTCTCTCATCTTCTTTCTGGTGTTCTGTATGCTGGTAGTTCCACTTGAATTTGGCCTTCTTACAGTGTTCGGGAACTATCCTTTCCGGGTCGTATGTCCTGTGTTCCAAAGTCCTTAGGTGATAACTTTTCATCTCTTCTCCTTCAGCCGCTACCTCTTTGAAGTCTTTAACCGTATAGGCATCGATAGTAAGGGGTAGAGCGGGCCAAGGCTTCTTCTTCCCTTTGGACAGGACACTGGAGAACCCCGAGGTCATTTGGTAGCATATCTCTTGCATGAGTACCTTGTCAGTAACAAAGTGAGGCAAAGCATGTGGTGGGTTGAATGTGCCGAAAACTCGGATGATCGTATATTCAGCGAACGGAAACCAATGTGCCACTTGGCCTAGCGTCTCCCTGGCTCACCAAGACATGCAAGGGGTATCTTGGCCAAATAGTTTCCTAAAAAGAGCGGGGATGAATATCTGAGAAATTGGCTCTATATCCTGTTTGTACCTGGAATCCCAGAACACTTTGGTTTGCAGATGAATTGCACTAGTCCACGTGGGATCCTAGTTATGTGCCCATCCTTCAAAATGTAACCACGCACAGACGGAATCCAACAGATATGAGGCCATATAGAACTCTGAAGGCATTCCTTCATCTGGGGCCAATGCCGAAGACAAGTTTGTCTGTATCGATGTCATTAATATATTTTCCCAGTTGAAACGAGTGCCGTGCATTGTCACATGTTCCATGATAGTAGCCCATGCGCCATTGAAGGTAGTGGCGTCCAGGCGCCCGTACAATCTGCAGAGCATGGCGGAAACTAACTTATATACTTTTCTCAGGCCGGCCACCGGATATTCTTGGTCCTTCTTGACTTTGAATTTTTCGAGTTCTTCCCACCACCACCTGATGGTGTCTACTATAGGGACTGCATTGGCAAGAGCCCATCCTGGGGTAAAGTGTTCTTCCGGTTAAGGCAACGAGTAATACACGTGGGCGTCCGAGCCTACGAGTGTTGAGAAAGCTTTTCCTTCATTGTCTCAGATCACAAACCTTTTGGGATCTATTTTCTGAATGATCCAGTCTATCATTTCAGGACACGGGAATATGGCCGGATGTGCCCCTGCGAGATGCAATTTGGACCTTTTGAATTTTAGGTATATTTCCCGGTCTGGGAGATCTTCTGGAAATTCCTCTCCCGGTATAGCAAACTCATGATACACTTGGTACCATCGCATGCTGTCCCCTTTTGCGAAGGTGCACAGGGTGTCTCTTTATATTGGCGGTGGGGACATTTCCATGTCTGTCTCTATATCTTCTATCACTACTTGTTTGTCCTTCTTCCGGGACCCTGGGGTTGCCATGTCACTAGAATCCGAGAGAACAGGTATACACTCTGCGTCTGCTTCAAGTTCACCTGTCATATTCATGAAGGAATCCCATGATAAGAACGACATGATGAACACAGAAAAAAAATAGTTACAGTTTGTCAAAGTTGAGGAACAAACAAAATTTGAAATAATTGGTTTGCAGGGTCGCGGGGTCGCAAATCACGCAAAAGGATAAAATTGCGACCTTGCAACCTTGCGACTAGGTCGCTGGGTCGCTGAGTCGTGAATCTTCGAAAAGATCAGGACATGCGACCTTGTGACCTTGCGACCAGGTCGCTGGGTCGCAGGGTCGCAAACCGTAGAAAAATGAAAAGATGCGACCTTGCGACCTTGCGACCAGGTCGCTGGGTCGCAAGGTCGCAAATCACAATAACCGAAAGAAATTGCGACCTTGCGACCTCGCGACTAGGTCGCTGGGTCGCAGGTCGCACTTGGGCTTGCAGGGGGGTTTTTGACGCGCGCGACGTGAAGGGTTTCTCCCTCTAACTGGAAAAATATAAGGCTAAAAGGGTCCAGGAAGAGTTGAGGGATGGCTTTGGGATCAGGGGACAAGGCCATGAGGAACTGAACAAGACATAAGGTGAGTTTGGGCACTTGTGGTGAAAGCAGGGTTATGAACAATCCTAAACTGAAACAAAAAATGTAAAAGCTCATACAGGGGGCAATTTAAAGGCCTAAGAAGACATGGGTTTGGTAAGAAATGCTCATAATGGAAAAAACAGGAGGGAAATGGCAACTTACCCGAGAAAATCGCGCCATTCGAGCTGTCAAAGACGTTTTCTTTCAATTCGCAGAATGTGACAAATGCGACCTAGCGACCTACCTTATATAAAGGGGTCACACATGCGGTCATTTAATGAGGTCGCAAGGTCGCAATTTGAGTGGTTTAGAGGATCCGCAACCCTGCAACCTTGCGACCTGGCGACCTGGGTCGCGGGGTCGCAAGGTCGCGGGGTCGCAATTTAGATTAAAATTTGTGATCTGCGACTTCGCGACCTTGTGACCTGGCGACCTGGGGTCGCGGGGTCGCAGTTTTCTTTAAAAGTTTAGCTCTGCGACCTAGCGACCTTGCGACCTTGCGACCCTTAGGTCGCGGGGTTGCAAGGTCGCGGGGTCGCAATTTTCTAAAAAAAAGAGTCTTGCGACTTTGCGACTTAGCCTTATGGGTTTTTCTCTAAGTTCAAGGGGCTCCAAAAAATTTTAAGTGGGATTTTTTGGAGGGTGTTGTAGAGGCTGCAACAAATGGCGATTCACTGGACGAACTCAGAGTCTATGCTGATGGTTAGTCTTGGCGGGGGGAGGGAGGGGCCTCTGCTGGCTGTTTTCCTTTACCTTACGGTTGATATTGCCTAGCCTTTTGGCACCTTGCATGGGTTTCTCAAACTACTGGCCTGTTCGGGTGCTGTTTAATCAAAATTCATTCCTTCAGGTCTACAGACTGGAAGGGTTGGAGAACTCCAGGCAGCTTCAGGGTCCGGTACGATTATTTTGTCCTCATCATGTTACTCCGCTGCCATCGAACCTCTCAGTCCCGACGAAGTCACTGCCTAGGAATCGTGAACGTTTCTCTGCTGCCAGCGAGCCTCGTCAGTACCCCAGCAGAGTCGTTACATCACCTCTCTGCGCAGGAAGCCTTTCTCAATCCTTTACCCTTTATTAATGTGCTATTGCACTTATTTTGAATGTGCCTGAGGCACTTATTTAGATGTGCTTGTGGCACTTATTTGAGATGGCAATTTAGCCTGGGCGGATGAGGGATCCCGACTTATTTTGCTTGCAGAGAGGTTGTTCCTGGTCTGGTATGAGGACTTTGGTTTTTCCCAGATACCCTGTCGTAGCATAGAGTACCTCTTTTCCCTTCTGGTCTGGTTACCACTACACCGTATTTTCTTTTGCAGACACCCTCTCAGACTGGCGAGGTAAGCTTCTCGCTTGATGACTTGAGCTCGGTCATATGCTACCTTCAGGTGCAGAGAACAAGCAATATTTTTCTGCCTTTGAGTCTATCAGAAAAGGCTTTCCATTAGCATAGAACCTGTTGTAGTGTGCCAATTGCGTGGCTCTAACAGATCCTTCCTTTAAAATTTTATTTTATTTTATTTTTTATTTTTATTTTTATTTTTTTTATTTTTTAACAAGCACGAGACAAGAAACTATGGTACAAGGATAAGATAGCCCTCTAAGGGCAGCTAAGTGAAATAGTGTTTGAGGTCATGCCCGTTTACCGGGAGGACCTCGACTCGTCCCTCAAGGGTTTGCAATCTAAATGTGTGGGATCCTAACTTCTCCTTAATTTGGAAAGGGCCTGTCCATAGTGCTTGGAACTTGGAATGCTTCCCCTTTTCCTCATGAGCTTTGTCCCACTTAAGGACCAGGTCTCCTACCTCAAAATTTTTATTCCCTGCGGATTTTCTATCAAACCATCTCTTGATTCGGCTTTGGTGGATGGCCAAATTTTCCCGGGTTTTTTGCCTTTCTTCCTCCAACTTCAGCAGGGTGTCGATTCGAGTCTGCAAGGTAGGGCATGGGGTACCATGACATTCTTGGGACAGCTGAAGGGCAGGGAGAGATAGATGAGGAGGGAGAACAGCTTCTTTTCCATACACGAGAAAATATGGAGAGGTGCCTAGGGAGGACTTGGGAGTGATACGGTCAGCCCAAAGTGCATTGTGAAGGGCATTGTTCCAGTTGCGCTGGTGGGACAGCAGGGTCTTCTTAATGATACGGATAAGATTCTTATTAGTTGACTCAGCTAATCCATTTCCCTGGGGATAGTAATTTGCAGAATGTTTCATAACAATACCATTTTCCAGCGCAAAATCATATAATTTAAAAGATGAGAAGTAAGTCGCATTATCGAAAACCAAAGAAGTTGGAACGCCAAACCTGGTGATGATGGAATGCGTGAGGAATTCTATTACCTCCTGATCATTGATTCGGCGTAAAGGTGTTGCTTCGACCCACCTGGTGAAATAATTAGTAGCTGTAAGGATATACCGGTGTTGTTTGGAAGAGTGAGGTGTGATTTCACCAATTACATCCAAACCCCAATGTTGGAAAGGCTCCTCCACTGCTACTGACAGTAAGGGGGCGGCTGGCCGTGCTTCTCGGTTTGCGAACTTCTGGCACTGGATGCATTTCCGAACATATGCATGCGCATCTCTAAAAAGAGTAGGCCAATAGTATCCTGCACACATTATCTTATGGGCGGTATTATCTCCGGCAAAATGACCTCCAGCTGGTCCATCATGCAGCTCGGTCAAGATTTTCTGCGCTTTGTCATGTTCCAAGCAGCGTAACAGGACCCCATCATGATGTTTCTTGAACAACTTACCTCGGATCAATTGGTGAGATGCAGCTTTGAGTCTTATCGCACGTTTCTGCCGGGCAGTTAGAGCAGGGTCCATGGTGCCTTGGGCTAGATATCTTGAAATGTCGGAATACCAAGAAAGGTTACTTTGTTGAGGCACATGGTCGCTCTGGTACATGTCGATTTCTTGTTCCCAACATTCCTCTTCAATTCCATGAGAGCTTGCAGCTTCCGCGGCCATTTGGCATAAGCCTTGTCCTTTAACGGTGTGTGCCGGTTTAAACTCTAAATCGTATTCTTGCAAATACGCCACCCAGTTGCCTCGCCTCTCACCTAGCTCCTGCTGCACGAAAGTGAGCGGACCGCTGGGTGTGGAACAAAAACCATGACATGATTTTTCAAGATGTAGGGCCTAAAATGTTTTACCGCCTTGTAGACCGCATAGGCTTGTTTTTCGATTTCTGGGTAATTCAACTCAGCTCCTTGTAAACCGGTACTCATGAAAGAAATGGGTCGTTCATCGTTGTTGCCATCTTTCTGCGTAAGGACAGCTGCAAGTGAGGAATCTGAAGCAAAAGTATATAGGATAAAGCCTTTGCCAAAATCTGGACTTTGGAGGGAAGGGGTTTCAGCTATAGCCTGTTTGATTTTGTCGAAGGACTCCTTTTCCGACAGGTTCCACTGAAACATTGCATTATTTTTTATCATTCCCTGCAGTGGCCTAACTATCTGGGCGAAATCCGAGATGAATTTACGGACAAAATATATTTTCCCCAAGAAAGATTGCATTGATTTCTTGCTGCTCCGGGGAGGAATCTGAGCAATGGCTTTCGCCCGTTCTGGATCAACTATAATGCCTTGCTTGGTTATAATGTGGCCTAGCAAGTTCCCCTCTGCCACAGCAAAAAAACTCTTTTTAGGGTTGAGCAAAATCCCGTACCTTCTTCACCTCTAGAATATTTGCTTAAGGTGGCGTAAATGATCACCCCTGCGTTTTGAAAACACAGTGACGTCGTCTAAATAGACCACCACGCTCTACCCTATCAAGCCACGGAAAGCTATATCCATGGCTCGTTGGAAGGTTGCCCCCGCATTGATCAATCCAAAGGGCATGCGCCTGAAAGCAAAGGCCCCCCATTTGGTCCGGAAGGTAGTTTTCAATCTATCCGGCTCAGCTACCAGCACCTGGTTATAACCAGAGAAGCCATCCAATAGGGATAACATTTCAGATCCAGAGAAAACTTGCAATACCTGTTCCATGGGTAGCACCGGGTAGGTGTCTTTGTTTGAGGCCCGATTCAGATTACGGAAATCTACGCACAAGCGGATCTCGCCAGACTTCTTTCGTACCGGTACCAAATTTGACACCCACGTGGAGTGACGAACTTTAAAAATAATGCGCGCATCCAAGAGTTTCTTAAGTTCTTTCAGAATCATTGGCTCCAAAGCTGGATGCACTTTTCTGAGTTTTTTTTGGAAGGGCTTAACGCCTTCCTTCACGGGTATCACGTGTTGAATGATCCGGGTATCGTATGTACGTAGATCTTCATACGTCCAAGAAAATACATCTCGATACTTCCGGAATAATTGGGTGAAGGCCCGTGTCTCCTCATCACTACAGTCTCTGCCAAGGTTAACGAACTTTGGGTTCTCATCTGACCCCAAGTTCACTTGCCGATGTGCCAATATGGAACTTTGCACTTTGGTGTTAGGGGGGCCGCGGAATCGGCTTTGCAGATCGAAGAGCTTTTCTAATGTCACCACCCTCTTGGGCATTGAGTTCTCTTTGCGTTCATCATGTTCTTTCTGCAAAGCATGATCATGCTCCGCCTCATCTATCGTCGCGTCCTTGAATATTTCAGCATTGAGCATAAAGTCCAAGATCTGCTGATCATCGTCAAAAACGCGTAGATTAGTAATGTTATCTGGCACAGAGGGTCTATATAAAACTTCAATAGAAAAACCGTCCCTCAAAGGGGTAAATCTAGCAGCAGCATTAGCCAGAGTATCAGCTACTGCATTGTGCATTCTAAGAACAGATTTAATTCCAAATGCATCAAAAGCAGAAATCAATCGCCATACCTCTTGTTGATACGTCTTTAAATGTGGAGACAAACAGTGAATAGTGTTGCGTACCTGCCGAGTGATAATCTCGGAGTCTCCAATGACTTGTAAGCATTTTACCTTTAAATCCAGTGCCTTCTTAAGTCTGAGGATTAAAGCCTCGTATTCAGCAGTGTTGTTGGTGCACTGGAACTCTAGCTGGCATGAGATTAAGAACTTGTTCTTTTAAGGGTCAAGCAAGATGCAGCCCGCACCAGCTCCGTCATGGGTCTTGGAACTGTCATAGTACAAGGTCCACGTGTCATTTTCCGGTTCCTTCGGGGTAGTAGGCTGTGAAGGGATTTCGGCTTGGTGTGGGACAGGGGTGGCTTGCTCCTCTGCGACAAATGCCAGTTCAGATTGGACCTAGAGGCCTACCGAAGACTGAGGGGATTGGTAACATCTGAATATGGCCTCTAGAAAACACATGCCAAGCTCCTCCTGGGCAAAGCTGATGGGTTCATTAGAGGCATCCAAATCAGTCATGGTGTGTTTCATATATGGTTCACTTTCGACCTTGATTTGGTTGTTCCGCCCCTTGTAAGGGAGCCATAAGTGGGACCAGTCGGTGGTGAAATAGCCTTGTAACTTGCTGGACCAGTCTCTGCTAAGCAATAGACCATATGCTTCAGGAATGTCCACAACCACAATATCAATGCATTAATGGACCCTAGAATCTGACGACAGGCGGATGATGACATTATTCAACTCTCCTACGGCTGGCACCTGTGATCTATCGAGTTGTATGATTTTTGCGTTAGTTTTCTCCGGGCGAATGTTCAGCTTCTCACAGACAGATAAAGGCATGACGTTTGTAGAAGCACCGGAGTCGACTAGACAGTTGTGAACGTTAAAGTTAAAAATCTCGAAGGACAAAAGGAAAGGAGGGGTGGATCCTCTTGAGTTCGTATTGATGGCGTTTACTATAGACTATAGATCAGGACCGGCTTGCATAGACGTGTGGCTCACAGTTTTCGTAGCTGAAGTATTTGCGAAAGCCTTTAGAATGAGTTCTCTTTGGTTAGTAATGCGGGCAAGCTCGTAGAGAGAGATATTTGCTCTTGTTTTTTTCATATCCTCAACAATGTTATAGCTAGAATCTGGTTGAGGGCTAGGCTCGGTAGGGGTTTTTGGGGATTCTGTCAGGAACTTGCCCTTTTGACTTGCTCGGGTAATGTTGTTGGCGGGCTTCTCCGGAGCAGATTGTTTTTCGTTCCCTGGGGGCAGAATTTTCCTTAGGAAAGCCCTTTTCTTGTCTTCATAAGATTGCTCGGGCACAGGTCCTTTGCTCCTTAGACTATAATTCCGTACGGGCTGGTCTTTGGGATTGTCTTCCATGTTGATATCAATGGAGGTAAGGCTGTTTCCCCCTCGGATTATGTCAAAAGCAAGGACAAAGGACCCTGGTTCTTCGTTCGAGGGCAGATCCTCATCGTGATTGGAAACATCATCCTCCGTCACATCCCCTGGGGTTTGGTCATCTAAAAGCTGATTAACTACTACTGTCATGCTGCCAATCCATTGAGGGCACGTTTTTTCAGAGTGGGCAGCTTGGTGGAAAGAACAGAAGTTATCTTTCCCTATTTCTTCCACATTGAGAGCAGTATTCGGGTTAGACAGAGTTCTATTAGTGTTGGGATTGCTTTTCCTAAAAAAGGGTTTGGGTGGTTTAGTGCTAGTTTTGGATTCTGTGCCCTTTCTCCTTAGGTCAGTGACTTCATTCGTTAAGAGCTTGAGGGTTTTTGCCATGCTTTCGAAATCAAACGCATCTTTATCCCTATCCGTGGTCTTAGGAGTGGAGGACTGACCCCTTTTTGTGATTGGCTTGTGATCATCTCTCCCTTCGTGATCGATGGCTCCTATCGAAAGCATGTCTTTCTCCACAGCGAGAGCAGCCTCATAATTAGTCGTAAGGGTAGCGCGAGCTTCACGTTTGACGAAAACGGCGATGTCCCTAGGGAGAGCCTTGGTATAGTAGTCAATGGTGATTGATTCATCCAACGCCAGGTTTGGGGGAAACTTCTGCAGTATGGTAGCGAAGCGCTGGTTGAAGTCTTTAACCTTCTCCTTTTTATGACACTTGATGGTGCTCAATTCCGTGAGAAGCATGAAAGGAGTTTTATCTTCTGAAAACTTCTGCAGGAATACGAGATGGAATTGGTCCCATGAAGTGATAGAGGCATTGGGGAGAGAGCAGTACCATGTGGCCGCTTTTTTTTCAAGAGTATGGGGAAACAGTCGACATGCGACATCATTGGACTGGACTCTCATGATTTGCAGAGACAAATAGAAGCTGCTTATATGATCTTCAGCTAAGGTGCCTTTCTCAGGATCAAACTTGGGGAGGTGTTTCTCTGGATGCCTAGGCAGATCGTGGAGTGGGCCCAAAATATTTAATGGGGACTGAGCCATCCAGGCTAGTGGTTGCACTCTCCTAGCCCGCTGGTGGTGCCTAAACTCAGGCTCAGATTCACCTCCCGAACCTGAGACCGATGCTTCCGACTCATGTCGAGAGTGCTTGTCTTGATGTCTCTCACGGTAAAGAAAGTCTCTAAGATATCCCAAGTTGTGGACAGGAGGCCTAATTGGGTTTGGGTGACGGTTGTGGGCATGATTTCCTTGGCCTCGGCCTCTATCTCCTCTACCTCCAGCCCCACGGCCTCTGTTTCCTTCACCTTCATTTCTACGAGCTCTATTTCTTTCGCCTTCATTTCTGCGAGCTCTATTTCCCCCGCCTTCATTTCCTCAGCCTCTGTCCTCTCCACCCTCCCCAGGTGGGGGGTGTGCCTGGTTGTTGTTTTGTCTGGTCTGGTTAGGCTGGGAGTCGGGGAAATGTTCGGTGTCGCCAAATTCCTCGCCCTCTTGGAGAATTGGGTCATTTTCCTCAACAGCAGTGCCAAGGTCTTCCAGCATGAGATTCATGAGCTGGGGTATGGTACTCACCAGGGCACCATTACGAGTGATGTTCTCAGTGGGGGTCCTAGTGTGGGCTAGGAATTCCATGATTGGAGTAAATCGTAAATCTCTGATAAGATTGCGGGCAGCTGGGCACAAGGCTCTCAACTGCGCTCTAGTGATTTCGTAATATCGAGTCTCCCCCCCTGGGATATCTTCCAGAGGAGGAGGGATAGGTTCATCATTTATGACCTCCCCGTGGGGAGTTTGTGATGGAAAGTTGGTTGTATGTTGGGAGGCCACCATCAGGCCCTCCTTCTAGCGCCAATTCTGTTGACGGGAAAATATGTCCGACCAACAGTAGGGGATCTCCCCAGTAGAAAGTCCCAATTAGACCTTGAACCGTTTGGAGTAGGGATCCCGTTCGAGGTGTGGGTCCGGCTACCGCTTAAGACGCCTTCCCTTCAGTCTCAAAAGAACCTGATTGAACCTGCGGGCACACTCTTGTCCATATGAATACAGATACTTGTTAAAACCCCTTTGTTTGGATGACGTGTTTTACTGCGTGAACACTATGCGTATTTCCTTATACAGTTTCAGAACATCTTTTGATTAATGAAGTTGCCCTCTCTATAGCATCATTTATGCATCATGGCTATCTGTGTTTGTGTTGATGATGTTCAGTTTACCATTCGCTCTATTAATGAATGTTAATGAACTATTTTGATAGCATTTCGTTTTATCTTTCAGAAAGTAAAGGGACATCTCGCCATAAAGAACTATTTCTGTTGTGATCAGACTACCTTACAAGTAGTACCCCAAAGACGTGTTTCTAACGACATCTCCTTAGGCGTACATGCTTTATTTATTGCCTCGCTACGCATAGTGTTTTATTCATGTTTAATGCATCAGTCATGTATTCTGTATCATGTGAATAAGTGTGTGCCCGCAGGTTCAATCAGGTTCTTTTGAGACCGAAGGGAAGGCGTCTTAAGCGGTAGCCGGACCCACACCCCAGACAGGATCCCTACTCCAAACGGTTCAAGGTCTAATTGGGACTTTCTACCGGGGAGATCCCCTACTGTTGGCCAGACATATTTTCCCGTCAACAGTAGTCTATTGGGTAGGTCTAGGTCAGGGTGAAAGTGTGATAGAGCTGTAAGGTTTTCTGGTGTAGAATTGGCTCTATGAATGTGACGGGAAATAGTTGGTCTTTTAGGTGTATGAGCTCCCTTGAGGATACTCTCCGGATTGTCAACTATTTCAGGTGGGTCAGGGTTAGGATAAGCTCTTGTGTGAATGGTTCTAAAAGCCAGAATGTTGTTTCCTAGCCCAGCAGCTTAACCCTACTTGTTACTTCTGTTGTGGTTAATGTTGTTTCAAAGGCAGTTCTCCTAGTGGAGTCTTATGTGAAACCAAGATAACCAGCAGGCCTACTGATCACCAGTGGAGTCTTTAATCATTAAGGGGCTATGGAGTCGCCAGGTGGAAGGCTTACAGTATGTCTAGGGGTCACACTATCCACCACAGTGCTCAGGCACTATCACCCTTCAAGGATAACCTCAGGACACAACAAACTCTACCAGAGATTCACTGGGAGGGAATTTACCAGATATGTCACCTCCAGAAGAGGATGAGATCCGGAGGCTACCTGGCCCTGTCCAGGCTCTGTCTAAGAGTACAAGAGAACACAACAAATGACACTGAGGCTGTCCAAGAAGAGGTGGGACTAACTGCCAACCTAACCAGAGATTGTGGGTTTCGAATGCCTAGGGATGTTTCAAAGTGTAATGCACTCAATGTTCCCCAGTGGAGTCGCCATTATGTTGGGGTTCCCATGTTTTGGCCAGGTTGACAAGACCAAAATATGAGACAACATAGAACCACTTTCAGACCTTAGGATCTAACCCTCCTAGGTCCAGAGAGGGATCTCTCTATGATTTTCAAAGGTGTGTATCTTTGAGGCTCTAAGTTATGATTTTAGGCTAGTTATAGGCACAAGGTTTGTTTGTTTGATTGTTTATGTTTGGTTGTTGGGAATCAGGAAAGAAGGGTCCAATATAAGACAAGGATGAGCAAAGAGGAAACTAGGAAAAGATAGATAACTCAGGGAACATCAAGGCCATTGGGCAATGGAGTCAAGAAAGGGTTTACTTGTGTTCAATGTGCAAGATTTCAGTTGGGCTAGTCATCTAGAGCATTGGATCTTAAAGGATGATTGATGAAATGGAACATTAAGGACTGAAAATGAGAGGAGGAGAACCATCCAATTCTGTCTATAGATCAGGCCAGAGGTCATTTAACTCCAGACCTGCTTGGACAAAATCAGAGGCAGGACAAGGGATCTCAGTAAGGCTTAATTAAGATGGAAAGATCCTAGTGAGGCAAAGACAGGGTTCTATACCTCCCAGTGTTCTCAACTCATCCAACTAAATCCTAACAAGAACATCTAAACATAGATCTCATTAATTCATACATCAGAGAGCAGGTAATGACATCCACTACACTGGTTAAATCAATTGAAATCAATATTCAGACACACATATAAGCAGAAAACATAAAAGGCTAGGAGAGCAGCAACATAAGGTACCTATCAAGGGTAAATCTTATGCCAAACTTCTGATGCGAGCCTGAAGAAACGTAATGAAATGAAAGCAAGTCAATCACAAATACAGAGAAAGGAAAATATCACCAGCTGCTTTAGATCAGGATCCAAAGAAATGTGCTTGTCATATTAAAAACAACACCAATCAGGTACATCATTGCCCACAGCTTGAACATTCAATCTGAATACATCAAATCTCAGCCTATCTTACAATATTACACAGAGAACTTGTCTCAAGAGGAAAATACTTGCATTTCTCTGATATCTCATCAACAACCTTTACAATAATTTCCTTCTGTGCTTTATAGCAGAGGATGAATAGAAGATCGACTGAGGAGGTAGGTGAACACTAAATGTGATATTAAACACAGAAATGAATGCATGGCCGAAGCCCATTCTGTTTGACTGCTGTGTATTTAATCTCTGTCACCACTTTATGTAGGAGTGATCTTCTCTGGGTATGACTTTGACATATTTCGGTTGTGGCGTTCTGTTGTACTGGCGGTGAATAAATAAAGAGCGAATGGACTACTAAGAAGTTTTCTACATAAATGTTCTCATTGATTTAAACTGTTGTTAGGGTGGGAATTCCTTCAGGGACATGGTGCATAATAAAAGAAGTATGGGCGCCCTGTACTTGAAGAAGAAAAAAATTCTGCTGATGAATAAACCTTGATGTTACCTTTTACTCATGCTCAGGACCTTCTGATCGGTCCTCGGGGTCCTCTAACTGGTGCTTTGCCTCTTTAAACTACAGATTTGAGGCTCAAGATCTTCATTAGCGTTCCTTAACCTCTTTGCCCTGCGCTGGCACACCTTGCTGCTCATAAATGCTTCGATCAGCAGAAACTGGGCTCTAATGGCGCCGGAGGATCCACAGAGTTTGACCTCTGCTCTCCTTCAGTGTAAGTCCTGTCAGCCACTTTCTTTGACAATATTCATGATAGTACCCCCTCCCAGATTTAATTCCATCTGTGCAACACACCATTAAGATGGTACATCTGAATCATGGCGGTTTTTCACCTCTAGCAACCCTGCAAAATACACAAACGAGTTAAGGAAATCATGAATGGGTGGCGGATGCAGCGGAATGACGAGAAGGGATGCGCCAAGTTGGCGACATGGTGGAATGATGCGGGATTTGTAGAAATTTGCTGAATAATGATTAATTATTCACCGAGACTATCCTGATCACATATCAATTCGAATTCATATGCAACACATAATCTCTTCCACTCAGATCATCAAACATGCGGAAAATAAAACAAGTGATAACACATCAATTCATCATACACATTAACACAGTATGTATGGGGAAAGCTTATAGCTGAAAAACCCGCAGCTATTGTGTATATTATAATGGATAATACATGTAACAAACTCAGTACAATACTCCTCACAAGTACTGAGTACTTTCTCATAAAGTTACACACAAACTAGCTTGGTTTTGAACAGGTTACTGGTTCAAAACTCACCGCCAATTGCCTTGCCTCTATTTCACAATCATGGCCTGTCTATATAGAGATCCAAGGTTCGAATCTCCTTGGCTTGATAGCGCAATCATCATGGGCAATTCCTCCAAGTGTGGTGCAAAACTCATGCACAACTGATGTCGCCACTGATAGCTAACTCCACCCTTTCATCTACCTCTTTCACTGGTCTCCACTGAACTGATCATGCACTGTAGTGAACTGATGTGTTCTTGAGTTGAATAATGAGTTAATAATTAATGAATTAAATAATATTTAATTCACTCCACTCATAACTAGTTGATTAGCTAATTAAACTAATCTCAACCAGTTCAACTAAATTAAACCGAACACAACTCCACTAGCTGTCTCATTAACTCCACCAAACTTCTGCCACTGAAGTCCTAACTGAAGTCAACCATGCATGTGCTCACCAAACCCTAGGAATAGCGTAATTCCTCTGTCAGATGCATGAGCCACTTCCAAGGCTCGAATTGAAGTGCTCCAAGAGAGTAAACTGAAGTTTAGAGTCCAAATATTATTAAGGGTAAATAATATTTGACTTCCCTATTTTTAGGATAGGCAGTCTAAAAATAGACTTCGACCCATAGGTCCAAAAATAGAGGTCCATCTATTTTTACCAACATGACCAATACTCCAAGAATAACATACTGCAACCCCTGGACCATGCTCCATATGTCTAAAAATAGACATAGTCTAAAAATAGACTTTGCGCTAGAATTTGCCTACGGGCCCACTTAGTGAAGGCGACTTCATTTCACTAAGCTCCATCATCTTGCTGCATTTTCAACACTCCCTCTCAGCAAGATATGGATTATCTGCAACCCCTATCCTTCCTCTGTGGAATTCGAACTTGCTCCTGGTGAGCGCCTTCGTCACGATGTCGGCATCCTGATCCTCCTTGGGAATATATGAAAGCATCATGATTCTCCGCTGAACACAATCTCTGATATTATGGTACCTGATGTCGATGTGTTTGGATCTATCATGAAATACTGGATTAGCCGAGAGTTTAATGCAGCTCTGTTTATCACAGTAAATCATTGTAGGCTCCAAATGCAACCTGAACAATCCTGCGAGGATCTTCCTCATCCAAATAGCCTCGCATGCAGCCAAGCTAGCTGCCATGTACTTGGCCTCTGCTGAACTGAGTGCCACGGATCTCTGCTTCCTGCTGTACCAGGAAACTGCTGTCGACCCAATGCTGAAAACTCCTCTAGATGTGCTCTTCCGGTCCGTTGGACTCCTTGCCCAATCTGCATCAGTGAAGCCAGAAAGCTTCGCTCCATCCTCCTGTCTGTACCATAGACCATATCCCGATGTGCCTCTAATATAGCGCAATACATGCTTGCTCGCCTTCCAAAAGAGCTTGGTAGGCTTAACCATAGCTTGCGAAAGCTGGTTAACTGCATAGCATATATCGGGTCGTGTATTGACCAGATACATAAGCGACCCCACCAACTGTCGATAGACAGTGGCATCCACTACCTCCGCTGAAGTAGCATTCTCCTTCCTCCAACCACCAGGAAGAGGAGTGTCAACAGGCTTGCAGCCTTGCATGTTGAACCTCTCCAGAATCTCCCGGGCATACTTGCCCTGAGAAACAAACAGTCCTCCGCTGCGCTGCCAAATCTCCAATCCCAGGAAATAATGAAGGATGCCCAAGTCCTTCATCTCAAACTCGCGTGCAAGATCCTCCTTGCATGAAAGTATCAACTGCTCATCGCCAGTCAAAATCAGATCATCTACATACAGTACGATGATCAACAGCTTCCCCTCCACCACAATCTAGTACAGGTTTGGATCTGCCTCACTCTTGGAGAATCCAAGCCCGGTGAAGTAGCTGTCTATTCGAGTGTACCAAGCACGAGGTGCTTGCTTCAGCCCGTACAGTGCTCTCTTGAGTCGGCACACATGCGACTCACTGCTGAAGATCTCAAAACCTTCAGGCTGCTCTATGTACACCTCTTCCTCAATAACTCCATTGAGGAACGCAGTCTTCACATCCATCCGATGAATGTGCCACCCCATCTGCGCTGAGAGAGCAAGGATCGTCCGTATGGAAGAGTACCTTGCGACAGGTGCAAAGGTCTCCTCATAATCGATCCCCTCGATCTGTGAAAAGCCACGGGCGACAAATCTCGCCTTGTACTTCTCCACACTCCCGTCAGCTGCCTGCTTCACTTTGTAGATCCATCGCAAACCCACCACTGATTTCCCCACCGGTCTTGGGAAAATCTCCCATGCACTGTTCCTGACGATCGAATCATATTCTTTGATCATGGCATCAACCCATGCGGGTTCCTCCACAGCTTCCTCAAAAGAGGATGGCTCTGTCACAACACATTGACTCACAAGAGCCATGTATCCAGTGTACCGATCCGGTGACTGTCTCTGTCTGCGCTGTGCCGTAGGTGGTCCTACAACCTTCTCTGCATCCCGAGCCAGTCGCTCAGCTTCTGTAGTGCGCATGCGCCCTCTGATGGTTGGCGCTGCCTGGGTGGTTTCTTCCACCTCCCGAACCTCCTCTTGTGGCTGATCCACATCCGGAAGCTCCTCCTTAGGAACTAACAGCTCCTCATCTGCATGCAAGTGTAGCTCCCTCTCAAGCGAACACCGCATGGCTTTCTCCTCCTGAAATTTTATATCCCGTCGCACAACAGTCTTTCGACTGTCTAAAAAATACACCCGATAGTTGTGAGGTGTATCAGTGTACCCCACAAATATTCCAACCTCAGCAGTTGGATCCAGCTTCCTTCTCGCATCCTTCATCACATGCATGTAGACAGGAGATCCGAAAATCCGCAAATGGGAAATATCAGGCCTCTTGCCAGAATAAGCCTCCTCTGGTGTACTCATGCCAAGAACCTCGTGAGGACAACGGTTCTGCACATACACTGCTGTATTGCATGCCTCAGCCCACAAGTGAAGGGGTAGGCCCTGATCATGCAACATCGCCCGTGCAGCACCCACGATCGTTCTGTTCTTCCGCTCAGCCACCCCGTTCTGCTGTGGGTTATGGGGTGCGATGAGCCTCTCCGAATCCCTTCTGCGCTGCAGAACTCCTTGAATTCAGCCGAGATGAATTCACCACCGTTATCACTCCTTAGAGCAATCACCTTCTTCCCCGACTCCTTCTCGACCGGTGCTTTAAACTCACAGAACTTCGCGAATGTATCGCTCTTCTTCTGCATGAAGAAGATCCAGCACTTTCGAGAGAAATCATCAACAAAGATCACATAATACTTGTGCTTTGCCGTCGAAGCAACTGAGAAAGGACCACACACGTCTGTGTGAACTCTCTCAAGGATCGTCGTGGCATGACTATCCTTCTCGCAGCGGACTTTCACATACTTCCCCAAGGTACACCCCTTGCACCGATCTGACTGCACAAGAGTGCCCTTAGGAAGCCCAGTAGAAATCTGCTGCAAGATCTTCAAAGCTCCATGGTGAAGGTGGCCCAATCTCCTGTGCCACAGTTCGCCCTCATCATCCCGGCTCACCACTTCTCCCGCCTTGCATGCCATAGCTGCGCAGCCATCTACCTACAACTGATAAAGGTTCTTGGTTCGAACCCCTATCTTCCGGGTCTCTCCAGTAGTCTTACTGCGCAGGAAGGCTTTTCCTTCACTGAAGACCACATCATACCCCTTATCCCCCAACATCGCCACAGAGATCAAGTTCTTCTTCAATCCAGGTACATGCATGACATCCCTCAATACAAAGGGTTTACCAGACTCCCTCTGAAAGGATATGGTGCCGATACCAGTCGCACTATATCTACCATCATCGCCCATCTCGATGTGCACACCCAAATCTTTGTCCTCCAGATCTGAGAACAAATCCCGATCTCCCGTCATATGAAATGACGCACCGCTGTCCAAGAACCATACCGATCCCATCACACTTAAAACCAAGCATGCGATCAGTGAAAAGTCAAGCTCGAACTGTGAAGCCAAAGCTTCTCCATCTGCAGATCTTCCCGCTTGCTTGTTCTTCTTCTTCTTTGGACAATTGGCAGCATAATGTCCGTGATCATGGCAGTGAAAACACTTCACTTTCGCCATATCCTGCTTCTTGCCCTTAGCACCAGAATGAGAGGTTTTCTTACCCTTCCCCTTCTTTGCTTTGGACACCAAAGCGCAGTTTTCTTCATCAGCTCCCTTTGATGAAGATCCATCTCGAGTAGTCCTCCTTATCTCCTTCTGCATGAGATCCGCCCAAAGGCGCTCCCATCCCGGCAGCTTCTCCCGACCATTGACACTATCTTGATATGAGTGCCAAGCCTTCGGAAGACCAAGGAGAGCCAGGTCGACCATATCCTCTTCATCGACAGTAACTCCCACACTTCCCAGTTCATCTCGGCATTGAGTGAACTTCGTGAGGTATTTAGCGATACTGTCGCCCTTCTCCATCTTGATGTTCCTGAGCTTGTCTTTGAGCGCCAGCTTCCTTTGGTCACTCTTACTCTGGAATAGATCCGTCAAAGCTTTCCACATTAAATATGGAGTAGCCTTTCCATGCAGGCTGGATACAATATGATCCTTGACGCCCTCCAACAGGATCCTTCGACATTTCACCATCTTCTTTTGCCATGCATCGACTTCAGCAGGATCAATGGGCTTTTGGACATCCGTATCTACGAACTCCTTCAGACCATTATCTTCTAATACTGCCTCCATGCGATCCTTCCATGCAACATAATTCGAACTGCCTTCAAGAGCATATTCGAGTCGCAAACCGTTGAAAGGCATTTTCAACACCGGCACCAAGAAAACAAAACTGCTGCAAAATTCGAATTCCACCTCAAAGCTCAACCGGTCTAGATCTGTGAGAACAAATTATTTCTAGCACAGAGATTGACTGCAAGGGGCGTTTACTGGATATATCACCTTTCAAAGAAAGGATGGATCCAGAGGCTACTTGGCCCGCATGCAGACTCTGTCTACCGAAATAAGTTTGTAATCACCGTGATGATCAATCTCTGCTTCAATAGCTCCGATACCATGTAGAAATTTGCTGAATAATGATTAATTATCCACCGAGACTATCCTAATCACATATCAATTCGAATTCATATGCAACACATAATCTCTTCCACTCAGATCATCACACATGCGAAAATAAAACAAGCGATAGCACATCAAATCATCATACACATTAACACAGTATGTATGGGGAAAGCTTATAGCTGAAAACCCCGCAGCTATTGTGTATATTATAATGGAGAATACATGTAACAAACTCAGTACAATACTCCTCACAAGTACTCAGTACTTTCTCATAAAGTTACACACAAACTAGTTTGGTTTTGAACAGGTTACTGGTTCAAAACTCACCACTAATTTCCTTGCCTCTATTGTGAAATCATGGCTTGTCTATATAGAGATCCAAGGTTCGAATCTCCTTGGCTTGACAGCACAATCATCATGGGAAATTTCTCCAAGTGTGGTGCAAATCTCATGCACAACTGATGTTGCCACTGATAGCTAACTCCACCCTTTCATCTACCTCTTTCACTGGTCTCCACTGAACTGCCATGCACTGTAGTGAATTGATGTGTTCTTGAGTTGAATAATGAGTTACTAATTAATGAATTAAATAATATTTAATTCACTCCACTCATAACTAGTTGATTAGCTAGTTAAACTAATCTCAACTAGTTCAACTAAATTAAACCGAACACAACTCCACTAGATGTCTCATTAACTCCACCAAACTTCTGCCACTGAAGTCCTAACTGAAGTCAACCATGCATGTGCTCACCAAACCCTAGGAATAGCGTTATTCCTCTGTCAGATGCATGAGCCACTTCCAAGGCTCGAACTGAAGTGCTCCAAGAGAGTAAACTGAAGTTTATAGTCCAAATATTATTAAGGGTAAATAATATTTGACTTCCCTATTTCAAGGAGAGGCAGTCTAAAAATAGACTTCGACCTATAGGTCCAAAAAATAGAGTCCCATCTATTTTTACCAACATGACCAATACTCCAAGAATAACATACTGCAATCCCCGGACCATGCTCCATATGTCTAAAAATAGGATTAAGGCTGCACCTGCTCAAGGGCCCACTTAGTGAAGGCGACTTCATTTCACTAAGCTCCATCATCTTGCTGCATTTTCAACAGGATTATGGTGAAAAATACAGTGGGATAATTGGCGGAGTGCGAAGAAAATATGAACGAAAACCTTAAAGAACACGAAATAAATCGATGTGTGTAATGGGGTGGTGGAATGTACGGTGAATGCGCATGGAGGGGTGACGTGGCGAGGCCAAGTGACGATGGAAAAGTCAACAGCGGGGGAACAGATGTGGACCGTCGATCCTGAGGGAAATCAACGATAGAAAATGCAGCGGGGAACAATGACGGTGGGCCAGGGTACAGCGGTTGGAAGTTAAACAACGCGTGGCTTCGAGGAGCGAAGACCGTCGGATGAGGCACTCAGGATCGGACGGCCTGCGTGGATTTCGCTGCGAGGTTTGGACCGAACGATAACGCGTGGGGGATGGGAAGTTTCAGAATCGTACAGAAGACACGCGTCAAAGGGTGAGTGGAATCGTTGGGCTACCAAGGAATACCGCCCACCACGCATAAGCAGTGCGGAATAAACATGTGGTTTCGGAACAGTGCGCAGGCGAGCGGGGACCACCATATCGGGCAGGTTTCGCACCGTTAGATCTGGAATAGATCAACGGCGGAAAATGTGCTCGAAATGCTCTGGCTACGGACCGTTGATCTGCGGATCTAAACGAACGGCTGAGATGTTATGATTGACGATGAACAGGTTTAACGGTGGTTGCTGCGGAGGCGGCGATCGCCATCTATTGTGTTTGGATCAACGGCCAAGAATAACCCGATTATGCGTTGGAGATTGGCGCCCTCCTGTGCCGGCGGGTGGTTCTAGCGCGGGGCTTTATGGAGGAAACAGGTGCGGGTGCTTGCGCCGAAGGGGGCAAGGGCCCAATGTAATGTGGGGAAATGGGTTTTTAGGCCATTTTAATGGATTTTAAGGCTATGAGAGGGTAACGATAGGGAGATGAAGGGAGAACTTTGGAAAACAAAGGCTGTAGGGAGGATTTGATGGGAATTTTGGTAAAGGGGAGTGAAAGGGGAAAAATGTGGAATTGATAGGGGACAAGGGGTAATGGTAGGCCTTTTAGGAAAGGAACCAGCAGAGGGGATTTGTACAAGGCAAAGCATAGAGAGACTTCAAGGATGATGTGTCTTCAGGGGAGATGCATTCCTTGAAGGTCTCCAAAATGATATAGCCCCCAGCTTGCTTGTCAAGAATTTCATAGGGGGGCTAACATATCCCACTATTACTGGTCAATGGATTCATAGGCCTTTAGGAATTTTCCTGAGACCACCTCTGCCTAGGATTCTGAAACCTTCCGAAAATTCCAAAGCTGAAAACCAAGAACAATCCCAACACATCATGGCTATCTGGAAATGGAAAGGAAATGCTAAAAACCACTATCAAAACCTAGAAAAACCATGCCATTGACAAAAAAAGAGCCAAATACCAAATTCACATTCCATGTTTGTCAAAACCATCTAAGAAACCATACATACAATCTGTTACCTGCAAGTATTCATGTTGAAGCTTGCTTGTTCCAAACTTTCCTTGCTTGATCTTTTCTGCCCTTTTCTTTCCTTGTCCTTCATTTGCTTATGTTTCCTTCCTTTGCTTGCTTGATCTCTTTCTCCTCTTGGTTCTCTTCTCCTCTATGAGACTAATTCTAGAAATGAACTGACAAAAGGCTGAAAAGAGCTTACCAACTGATGCTCTGAGGTATTTTTATTGATGATGCCTCTAATTTCTTCAATCTTCCATTATTTTCCTTCATTTTCCTCCTCAAATGTAACATGTGAAAGTTCGCCTTCCTTTTCTCCTATTTTTCTTTTCATAAATAAATGTGCTAAAATGTTTTTTCCTTTTCAAAGAATTAACCATTTCATTTGATAATTTCCCCTTATCCATAAACACATCAAGTGATACCCACTAGGATAGATTCCCCAACATTCAACTTGGAATAAGTGTCCCTTAATCATGGTCTTATTTTTTCCTTTATTGACTCTTATTGCATGAACTTTTAATCCAAGGTATGTTACAATAAATCATCTACAAGACTAATCAGATTAAAAAAATACATATATAAACATAATCATATCAACATTTAATCATTATCTTAACCATTATCCAATTTCTATATATGATACTACAACCATAAAACCAACTAGACACAATGCATGCATAATAACATATGTGTGACATGCACACATACACATTACATACAAACATCGACATGCATATCCAGTGTGTAATTGACACGAACTCATGATAAACACATCCAAAAAAAGGCCCTTAACTTTCACATGTAAACATTGTTGCAACCATAACCGACACCATGCATACACAACCATTGCATAGACCACAAACATGAGAACATATGAAAATGCCATGAGTGCCTGACCAACATACCTCCGATCCATTCCAAGGGGTTAACCATGCTATTATACCACTCTGTAACACCCTCCTCCCACATTTACCCAAGTTAACCAGTCTGATGGGGGTAAACATGTGACAAGAGGCTACTTTGATCTGATTTAACCTCCTAGGTCAGCTTAAGGAAGTGGAACCAGCAAAAACACAACCAAACTTCTCATCCACACAACCAATAGAACCTACAGGAACTACCTTAAATTTCCAAGTGACCAACCGCTGAGGAAACTCAACAATTCAAGCTCCTGGAGCCCCAATTGCTCCTTTGCCAAGCCCTCAAAGATATTGTGGGTCCCTGCAATCACTCCCTTGCCAAACCCTCCAAGATACTATGGGTCCCAATCGCTACCATGAGCCTTCCTAAGTGCGACTATGGCCTTTTTTCTGCTAGTGCTATGCCAGCGACTGCGTGATTTAAGGTTGAATTCTAGGGTTAGGACCCATACACTGCCCAAAACTTCATGAAATTCACATAAATGAAATGAAACATAGAGACAATGATGCCAATTCAAATTATTGAATAGAGATTTGACTGGAACCCTAATAGCCATGTAAATAATTTCGTCAAACATGTCACAAAGATGCATTCTACAAGTCATAATTACATATCTGAGCATGAAGGTCTTATACTTATATGAGAATCACTAAGAAGCATTGATTCCTTATATCATTAGTTGCATTACCATCTATTAGTTCCTATATTCATTTCTTATTCATTTACAATTCAAACATCATGAGAACCGTACGTTTTCAGTGTCATAAAACATATCCATAGCCAGCATATAGGAAAAAATTAATGATACAACAACCATAAATGGCACATATAATCTAGTCGATTTAGACTTAATATAGCAAGGAAAAACCTCTTATTAATGAATGCAAAAGCCAACCCGATATGAGACTACCACTTTCCACCTTACCAAGATTGGATGAGCCAAATATCTCTTCATCCAGTCACCCCCGTGCCATACTCTAAGCATGAATGTGGTACTCAAACCAAAAGAACCAACTGCGACTTCCTGAGGCTAAACCACCTCACCCTCATCAATAGAAATTGGCTTTACTGTAATCCTCACTGGATCACTAAAACATAACAAGCATGGATGCCACTGTATTTCTCCACCTACACTATGAGGAATTTTCCTATCTCCTAGTCTCTAGGATTTACCATAATCCATAGTATGATCCAAGGATTACTAAGCCATAATAGAGACACCACCCTACAAGCTTTATTGTATATCCAACCATTCACCAACATGTATTCCTAGGCCTGATAAAGGGAAACCACCTCTAGTATTTACCGTATATCCCACCATTCATTGGTCGAGGATTCTTAGGCCCATCAAGGCACATAATACCTGCCTTTACCGCAACCCACAGTATGGTTTAGGGGTGACTAGGCTAGTGGCTTTACCGCAATTCACAGTTTGGTTCAGGATTAATAGGCCATGCGTTCTTTCATTCATAGGTCCACCTCACTCAGTGTCGAATCCACTCAGCAATCCATCTCAACCAAAACATGAGAACCCCATCACACCATGGCTATCCGGAAATGGAAAGGAAAGGTTGAAGAACATTGTCACACCTGGAAAAAATCATGCCAATGACAACGAGAGAACCAAGAACACACATGCATAACCATGCATGTAAAATATTGCAAGGAAATCACACATGCAAATCAATACCTGCAATTAAACCTGATGTAGTTGCTTGATCCTGCTCTTCCTTGCTTGATATTTTCTTCCTCTTTTCCTTATTTTCCTTTCTTGATCCAACGCTGAAGTGCTCCAAGAAAACTTTAATTTTCCAAGAGTGTGTGAGAGAGAGAATAGAGAGTGAGCTCCAAAACTGAATTAACAAAAGAGTTACCAATTGATCCGTAAAATCCTTTTTATCAATTAGGACTCTATTTTCTTTATTTTCCATTATTTTCCTTCATTTTCCTCCTCACATGAAACATGTGACCTTTCACCTTCCTTTTATCCTAATTTCCATTATTTTCATAAATAAATTTCCAAAAATTCCATTTTCCCTTTCCAAATGCCTTTACCATTTCCTTTTCCAATTTCCTTAGCCATAATAAACCAATTTGGCACCCACACTAGGATGTTTTTCCCAACATTAAGCTTGGAATAAGTGTCCCATAAAGGTGGTTATTATTACATGGAATTTTCACCACGGTTGTTACATTTTCCAAAAAAAAGAGATTAAGTGTATTGTAGAAAAGAGACATGGGTTAGTGGATGGAAAAATAATTGCAGGGAGGAGAAAGAAAAAGAAAAATCTTAATAGAGAGAAATTTATTTCCAACATTTTTATTTATTTATTTACAAAGCTATCAAATCCATGAAATCAATAATGCATCGCATACCATGATAATCAATCCATACTCAAGCTTGAAGGTTTGGTACCCCTTGGATCATTTTCATTCATATATGTTTTTATTTCCTCTTACCAAGTTTCTTGTAAAATAAATATTAGTAGTATGGGTGGCTCTTACTGCACCAAAAAGTATTCAATCAATGTGTCTAAATGACATATATCATTTTTTTTTAAGCAACAAAATAAAATGATCTCTTATGCATGAAAAAATATGAAATTCAAGCTAGTGCAAGAATAAAAATTTGCATTGTGTAACTCCCTTACAACGACACCAAAAACGATGGTGTTTTAATTACCTTCATAATTTCTGAAAAGATAGTGGGAAATATTATGCATTTAATTTTCAACCCAAGATTTGTGTGGAAATTATGAGTTACCAGACACTATATATGTAGATCACACTTTTTTCTTTCATTGTATTTTTGTTTTTTTGTTTTTCAATTGTAGTGTCAATTAATACTTTTGCAAGAAGAATATTGACAATTCATAGGTTTTGAAAAGGTTCTACAAATTTTAGACATGGAATCACACTTGCAGAAAAATAAACACTCTTAAGAAAACAAACACACTTGTAAAGAAGATGGTGGATTGTGTTGGTTCCCTACTCGTAGTTGCCTACAAAGTTCATTTGGAAACACATTGTAAAAATAGACACACAAGGAGAGAAATTAGTGGATTGTGTCAGTTCCGGTAGATAATTTAAAAGTACACTATAAAAGAGGAGATCTAATCTAAATAGACACACAAGGAGAGAAATTAGCGGATTGTGTCAATTCCCGTAGATAATTTAAAAGTACACTATAAAAGAGGAGATCTAATCTAAATTTTAGGAAAGTAAACGCACTTCATAAAATTAAACACGCTTGCATGAAATCAAACCCACCAAAAAAATTAGAAGTAAATTGAATGACTAAGTTGTAGTAATTGAAATGGGGAAATAACTTAATTTAGTCCTCCTAAGATAATCCCTATTTCTACTTGGACCAACAAATGCAATCATTGCATTAAGTACATTTATTCAATGACATAAAGGAATTCAATCCCCGTTGAAATTCAAGCATTACTAATAAATAAATAAAATCTGGCATAAATAATCAAGTAGATAAATAAATTAACAAATTTAATCATATAACAAGAACTAGGTACAAAATTAAATAAAAGAAATACTACGTGAATACATAATTAAATTACATAACAAGAAGCATAAGTTATCTAACTTAAATAACACTATGTTATATTAGAATGGACCCTGCCTCCCTAAAACAAAGTGTTGATAGTATTCTATATCAAAGCTTTCTACATTGACAACACACATTAATTAAAATAAATAAATCTATTATAAATCTGCAAAAGAAATAAATTAAATTAAATAATTAAATCATGGAAAGTACAAAATTATCATTAAAATAAAATGTTAATTATAAATTATTCCATTATTATTATGATATTATTTTAAGAATCTTCTCTAAATAATGAAAAGGGTTATTCTCATTTATACATAAATTTAATGGAAACTTGAAATAACAAATATCTAAATAAACTCACTTATATATTTATTAAATCCATAAGGATTACAATAATTTCCTAAATAGTGAAGGGTTTTCTAATCCTTGCTAGCAATTATCAATTAATGAATAATTCCAAAATCATTTGTTAACAATTAGCAATCAATATATAACCCCAAGATCTTTTGCCCAAGAATCTCAAATTCTTGGTTGACCACAACTAATATTTTGTCTTAGATTTACAAAATTATTTCCTTCTTTGATTTTCTTGGATTAACATTATTGTTTCATGGATCCATAATTATCACATAGGGTAGTAAAAAACATCTAACAACATAGCTCACAATTCCAATAAATCATAGTTTCAATGGCTCATGGTTCTGGTGTTTTCTTAGGATTTTGATGGCTCAAGCTTTCAGTGTTGGCTCACAGTTCAAGTGTTGCAACTTCTGAGAGGGAAAACTATCCCCTAACAACTATGCAAGAATGAATTTTTTGTAGAAGTGGTGTTGTAGCAATTAAACATGAGTGTTGAAACAATTAGGACCAATATGCACCTTATGGCAACATCATAACCTACACAACGATCTTTCTGGTGTATCGTCTTTGCGCGGAGAGGCACTCTACAACCAAGTATAGGGTACATGTGTAGATGTAATGTGAGAAAAGTAATGTAAGAAAACATTTGAAATGTCGAGCAGGGCACATGTGTAGATGTAATGTCATAAATGTAATGTAAGTAAACATTTGAAGCTTTGAATGAATTATAATCAATATATTTGTAATAATTATGACTTAAGGTGTTTCTATTTGAAAACAACTCCCCTAGTTGCCACTGTGTCCATGTATGAGCCATTGGATCAAATGTTAGACCATTGAAATGTTTTAGGCCATTAAATCCACAAGTAAAAGTTTTATATATGTTTTTTATAATGTTAGTTCTTTTTTTTCTTTTTAATAAGTTAGATTGAATTTAGATTTTGGTGACTTCGTCAAATTACACAAAAATAAAAATAAAAGTAAATTAAATAAAATGATTGGCATAATATCATGAAATTTTAACTAGGTCAAACAAAAAATAAAAATAATAAAATAAATAATACTAAACTATAAACTATAAAATAAATGGTATTCATGTGGAATGTAGTTTATCTAAAGGGGGGATAATTACCTAATTTTAGCTAAAAAAATCTTACATGTTTTTTACTTTATAATCATAAACAATTTTTATATACTTACTCAACTTTTTATTCTAAAATTTTAAACAAAGTTTCTCACTACATAATTTTAGCTTTTATAATTTTTTTTAATTTTTCAATTCTTCTCACTAAATAATTTTAGCTTTTATAATTTTTTTATTTTTCAATTCCAAACAAAACTTACAAAAGAAAAAACCCACTTAGTCCTTACTGTATTACTGTTTTACAAAACTGACACTATGTGATTAACAATAGAGTAAGTTGAGACAACCTTAAGGGGGTTTTTGTACAATTTTTATCATAAACTTTACCTCCATCCAATATATAATGTAGAGTCTTCTAAAGAGAGTATATTCTAGTTTATAACTTGATCCACAATAAAAAAAATGTCTAAGGATGTCAAAAGCTATCATTCGCATAGTGATGCATTGACGTTCTCAGTTGAAATGGATCATATTAGATGCATGGTGGCCAGAGACACTAAAAAATTCAAAAAACATATATGTTATGACATCCATATTATCTACAACCATCCAAATTTCCCATCTTATACAACAATTTCTAAGAAATAACCACTCAATTTAGTCTCCAATTTTTGAAACCCCCACCCATGCTAGGGAGATCACACTGTAAAACCAAATGTTCCTCTGGTTTTTTTTAAAGGGTTCATAAACAAAACAGACAACAAGAAAGTCAATATTGTGGTATGATAATGATTTTTGAATTATTGTGACAAACAAAACATCACATTAGCTAACAGAATATATATAATTCTATAAGGATCTAAGATGATAACAAAGTTTTGAATCATCATAACTAGGGGAAAACCAAAACTAAGTTGTAGCCACGAGCAAAAAAAAATCACAACAACCACAAAATATATCCAAGGTTGCAATGAACCCCATACATAGTGATGGACCTCATGGGAATTTTAGTGCACATAGAACACCACCCTAAAATTCTATACTCTTGATCAATTTAAAATAACCTAGGATTTGTAAAATATTTTAATAAGAAACTAGATTTGTAATTATAAAATATAAACTATAACTTAAATTTTTGAATTTACTTTGTGCTTTTTTTCTTATGTATATAGAGAAAGAATAAACCAAGTTTGGAGTTAATAAAATAAGCCATAACATAAATAACAATATATCCTTCCAAAAATATCTCCATATTAAAATGACATTCACTTTCTTGTATACCAATAATATTGTTCTTCATATACAATTTCTGATAAGCATGCAATTTGCGCTCAAATATATAGATGAACTTGAAATAAACTCTATTTTTGTTAATAATCACCAAAGGATTTTCACCCATGATTTCCCATTTCAATATCTATAACAAAATTGGCTTCTTATCTGCAACAACTTATTTCTTCTAGGCTACTCTTTCCTATGCTATTGCCTTAAGGGGTTTCTTTTGCAACATGTGGTGCAATTGCTAGTTAATATATTTTTAATAATTATATCTCTCTCTTAACTCCATATCCAAAAAATAAGTATGGTAAATAAATAAAAAATTAAATAAACCACATGTATATTAAATAAATAAAAATTATTTTTATACTTACTCTAGAGGTATGGTAAATAAAATAAAGCCTCCTTTTGTATTTACTCCATAAACCTCTTTATATTTAAAAAAACTCAAAAAAGTGGTTTTATTTAGGTGAAACCTATGGGCAAAATACCACAAGACAAATTATTATTAATACCATGGGCCAAATACCATATTTATAAAAGAGGTATGGTAAATAAATAAATATAAAAGAGGTATAAAGAGGTATGGTAAATGCATAAATATAAAAGAGGTATAAAGAGGTATGGTAAATAAATAAAAATATATCAAATAAGATTAGAAATCAAAATATATTTATATACCAAGCCTATGGATCAGATACCATGGCAAATAAATAAAACCTATTTTCATATCTACTCTATAATCTTATAATCTGCTTTATATTTACGAACACTCAAAAAAGAGGTTTTATTTAGGTGAATCCTATTGGCCGAATACCATGGGGAAAATTATTATTAACACCTTGCAAAAAAACATTATTAACCCTAATATTAATATTATTGAATTTAATAACTTTGGATTAATACAATATTAAAATTGTTATATTATAATATATATTAATACATCATAATATATATTAACTCTATATATATATGGGAGGGAAGAAAAAAGAAATAGAGTGATAGAGGTGGAGAGATAGGGGGAGTGACAAGGGAGAGACGGAGATAAAGCCAAGGAAAGGGGAGAGGAGGAATGAAGCGAGAGAGAGAGGGAGAGGAGTGAGAGAGGTAGAGAAGGGTAAGAGAGGGAGAGGGAGACACAAAGATGGAGGGGGGAGAGAGAGAAGGAGAGAGCTAGGGAGATAATGAGAGGATTTGAGGGCATAGAGAGAGAGGGAGAGAGATGGGGGAAGAGAGAGGGAGAGAGAGGAAGGACAAGATAGAGGACTTGAGAGAGAGGACTAGAGAGGGAGGGATAGAGAGATGGAGTTGGAGGGGGAGATAGGGAGGGAAGAAGAAAGGCATAGAGATTGAGAAGTTCAGATAGAGAGGGAGTGTAAAGGGAGAGATAGAGAGAGAGTGTGTATGCTTAGGGGTGAGATAAAGAGAAAAATAAGGAGAGATAGAGAGAGAGGGAGTGACAAGGGACAAATGCCATGTGAAAAAATATTATTAATACCATGAGCTAAATACCATGGGCCAAATACCATATTTATAAAATATGTATGGTAAATAAATAAATAAATAATAGCTATAAAGAGGTATCGTAAATAAATAAAAATATATCAAATAGGATTAGAAATCAACATCTAAAAATAAATTAGAGGTATGGTGAATAACTTAAACCTATTTTCATATTTACTCTATAATCCACTTTATATTAACACTCAAAAAAGAGGTTTTATTTAGGTGAATTCTATGGGTCAAATACCATGGGCCAAATTATTACTAACACCTTGCAACAAAAACATTATTAACCCTAATATTAATATTAAAATATTAATATTAATATTATTATTAAATTTAATATTAATATTAATATTATTATTAAATTTAATATTAATATTAATATTATTATTAAATTTAATATTAATATTAATATTATTAAATTTAATAACTTTGGATTAATACAATATTAAATTTTTTATATTTTAATATATATTAATATATCATGAAATATATTAACTCTAGATATATATGAGATGGAAGAACAAAGACATAAAGTGATAAAAGTGGAGAGATAGGGGAGTGACAAGGGAGAGATGGAGATAAACAGAAGGAGAGGGGAGAGGAGGAATGAAGTGAGAGAAAGAGAGAGAGGAGTGAGAGAGGTAAAGAAGGGTGAGAGAGGGAGAGGGAGACACAAAGATGGAGGGGGAGAGAGAGAAGAATAGAGGGATAGATATAGTGAGAGGATTTTAGAGAGAGAGAGAGAGAGAGATGGGGAAAGAGAGACGGAGGTAGGAGAGAAAAGGAGAGAGAGGAAGGAAGAGATAGAGTACTTGAGAGAGAGTGATACATACATGGAGTTGGAGGGGGAAAGAGGGGGGAAGAAGAAATACATAGAGAGTGATAAGTGGAGAGAGAGAGGGAGTGTCAAGGGAGAGATGGAGAGATAGTGTGTATGTTTAGGGGTGAGATAAGAGAAAAATAAGGAGAGAGAGAGAGAGAGAGTGAAAAGGGAGAGTTGGAGAGAGAGTGTGTATGTTTGGGGGTTAGATAAAGAGAAAAAGAAAGAGAGATGGAGAGAAGGGATGAGAGAAGGAGAAATGGAGGGATATAGTAACAGAGTTGGAGGGTGAAGAGAGAGAGAGAGAGAGGGAGAGAGAGAGGATGTGAGAGAATGGAGGGAAAGAGAGATGGAGTTGGAGGGGGAGAGAGAAGAATGTAAGAATAAATACATGGAGAGATAAAGGTGGATAGAGAGAGAGGAGTGACAAGGAAGATGGAGAGAGAGGGAGAGAGGACAATAGGAGGAAAGAGTGATATAAGTCGGGGAGAGGGAGAGAATGAGAAGATATAGATATAGATGGAGGGTGAAGAGATGGAAGAAGAGAGAGATGGAGAGAAGGAGGGAGGGATAGAGATATTTATAGATATGGAGTGAGAGAGAGTGTGTGCTTGGAGGGGTGAGATAGAGAGAAAAAAAAGGAGAGATGGAGGGAGATATAGATATAGATGGATAGGGAAGAGAGGGAAGAAGATTTCTTGCATTAGATGCATTGATTTCAGTGTAGATGGTGATTTCTAATCCTATTTTATTTCTTGCAATAGATGCATTTATTTTAGTGTAGATATTGATTTCTCATGATATATGATTGTTTGCACTAGATGCATTGATTTCAATGTAGATGATTTCTAATCCTAATTGATTTCTTGCACTAAATGCATTGATTTCAGTGTAGATGGTGATTTCTAATCATATTTAATTGATTGCACTAGATGCATTGATTTCAATGTAAATGTTGATTTCTAATTATATTTGATTGCTTGCACTAAATGCATTTATTTCAGTATAGGTGGTTATTTCTATTCCTGTTTGATTGCTTGCACTAAATGCATTGATTTAAGTGTAGATGTTGGTTTCTAATCCGATTTTCTTACTTGCACTAGAAGCATTGATTTGAGTGTAGATGTTGATTTCTAATCCTATTAGATTTCTTGCAATAGATGCATTGATTCTAGTGTAAAAGTTGTTTTATAATCTTATTTGATTGCTTGCACTAGATGCATTGATTTAAATGTAGATGATTTCTAATCCCATTTGACTACTTGCGCTAAATGCATTGATTTCAGTGTAGATGGTGATTTCTAATCCTATTTGATTGCTTACACTAAATGTATTGATTTTGGTGTAGATTTTGGTTTCTAATCCTATTTTCTTACTTGCACTAGAGGCATTAGTCTGAGTATAGATGTTGATTTCTAAGCATATTTGATTACTTGCATTATATGCATTGATTTTAGTGTAGAAGTTACTTTCTAATATTATTGTATTGCTTGCATTAGATGCACTAGTTTTAGTGTAGATGTTTATTTCTCATTTGATGTAATTGGATGTATGATGGTACATTAATTTTAAAGTGACTAGATTAACAGTGTGCATTGATTTCAGTGTAGGCATAAACAATTATTGACAATGTACATTGACTTTTGTGTTATAGAAATTCAACCTATTAATATTGGAGAGCAAGAGAGACAATGTATGATGTTTGCTACAACATCTCGAGCTAAATATTTAAATGGTTTACGATTTCAACTGTCCTTTTCATATAATTAATATGAAAAGATGACAAAACTAACAATAATGACAATAAGAATAGTAGAAGAAAATAGTTTGAGATTGATCACAATGAAGATTATTTGTACTTGACTACATTCCTATTATTCACATTTTATATCATTCAACACTATTATTGTCACTTTGCATTCAAAATTTTTATTTCATCATTTTCCATCATTAAAATTATAAACAATATTTATCATCTCACAAAACTGAGGTAACTAAGCTAATTTAAAGGGGGAATATGTTATAGTATTTATTTATATGGCAATCTCATAGCAAACTCCATATTCAGTTCTCGTTTCTTTATATATGCATTTTCATAAGTAGATAAATCACAATAGAGAATAGTCCTCACCTTCCTTGGGTCTTCTTCCCTATCAAGTTTCATAAAATATATCTCGTGTTCATTTATGTCAATAGTGTGTTCATTTACTTGAACTTTCAATTTTGTATTTCAATGATTTTAAAATTTTAAGCAATAAATTAATACTAATAAATTTGAAATCTAAAAAAAAAAAATTTAATTAGAATAATAAAAAAATTCAACCAAATAAAAAATTATTATAAAAAATTGTTCTAATAAAACATTACATATCATAATATAACCTAATCCCTTCATTTTCTTCATAAATATCATTTGAAATTCAAGTATTAAAAATTAAGAACAATCATTTTACTTTACGTTTTCATTTTTCCTATTATCCTGTCGGTAAATATTTCCCATTTTAAGTGATTCTACCTTAATAAACATCTTTAAATATTTGATTTAATTTTTTAATAAACTAATTTTTAATTATACATCATTATTTTTATTTTTATTTATTATAAACCAGTCACTTATTTTTAAACCAAAATACTCATTTTTAAATTCATATTTTATTACTTGAAGTTTTTATTTTAATAAAATTCTTCCTTCCCGGTTTATTTTGTGTTCTTGAAGTGTATTCATATGAATATGTATATGCACCTTTCAAAGATTATGGAACAAATTTGCATAAACACACTTTGTGATAACGGAGTTTGATTCTCGTTTATTTCATCTCTAATAACATAATCACATAATCATGATAAATTAAAACTATATATATTACATATTCAAATTTTTTTCATAAGAATTGCAATAATAATTATTTAAATATTTATAAATATTGAAACAATTAATGATTTCATAATGGATATTTTTTGTTTTATTAAAAAATCATAAAAAAAATGTAATATTCATAAGGCACCCATACAAAGTTTAGAGCTTGACTTAGTTTGTTAATCTTAATAGTTAGTGCCAACTTTAAGGTAATCATGCAAAGAGCCATGTTTATAAAATATGTTATGTTGAGCCATGTTTGTAGAACATGTTATATTGATGCATGACCTACTTAAGAACATTTGCCATATGTATGAGTTAATAAAATATTTTATTTTGGGCTATGTTATATTGATGCATGAAGGATCTACTTAGTTAATAATATTTTTTGGATTTTGTTGTGTATATGCGTAAAGAAAATATGTTAGGTTGAGCCATGATTATAGTACATGTTATATTGATGCAGGAAGGATTTACTTGTTAATAATATGGGTTTGATGTATAAGTCAGAGGGTATACAGCATTGAAGTTGTGGGTTAGAGATGAGATTGTTAACTTCTGTAATCAGATATGGTTATTATTTAGATAATTTTATATTATGTTGTAATTTTATTATATATTAGGTAGAAATTGTAAGAAATTTGTTATTTTTAATAAAGTCGAATTGAAATTAAAAGACATAAATTTCTTTTATTATTTTGTGGAAATGAAAATATATGATAGAAACACATGTAATAATATATAATCATCAAAATACAAGGAATACAATGGTTTTAAAAGGGAATCCAAATGGGAAAAACTCCTCTACTACTTTGCGTTAATTCATATGATAAGAAGAAACAATTACAATGTCTTGCTTCAACTTGGAAGCACACCCTACACTGTAAAATTGTTCTCCTACTTCCTTACCTGCTTTGGAAAGCCAATTATAGCCTCAAAAAACCTCCTATTTCCTTGCACAATCCTAGAGGAATTAAGCTCCTAAAAAATAGGGAAATTCCCTATTTCCTTGTGCAAATCCAAGGGGAATTAATCACCTACTCAGTGCAAAATCAATGTATGATCAACAATACACATTATAAAAACAAATATGCCTTTTCCTCCACTCAAACTAATCAATTCGAATTCCATGCATGACGGGGTCTATTTTTAGCTAATTGACTAGCGAACTGAGAGATTAGTGAGTTAACAATAATATTAACTACTCAGCTGGCCTTCAACTGACTCAAATAATGACTAGAGCTTAGACAATGGAGTTCAACTAACAATAACTCAATTAGATTTCTAGATCTTAGCAATCAACTCATGCATAACTTTACTTTTATTCTATAAACTTGAATTTACTGACTTAACTAGTAGACAAGGCCATACCACTCTAGCTAACTACAATCCAAGCCATCTTGCTGATGTGGAAAATTGAATTTTCTCCATTTGATGAAAGCACTAGTCAAATGAAGCCTTTTCTTGCCACAATTTCAAAACTCCCTCTTAGCAAGAAAAGGGTTCTGCATAACTCCAATCTTTCTCTAGTGGAATGTACTGTAACATAACTCCCTCTTAATGTTGTTGTTGCCACTAAAACAAATGCAATTGACAAGAATCCAAAATATTGAATCATCTGTGTCTCTAAGCTAGAACTGTCTCCTGAGTTTCCAATTGCTACCAAACTGCAACTATCGCTCAAGATCTGACTGCATCAACTAAAATTGATCCTTCTACTACTAAATACGGTGACCCCCCGTAGCAATGTAATGATCCATGAGAAGAGTATACTACAACTGCTACTGCTCTCCTATGGACCCTGCCCAAATCTTTGGAACTCTGCAACTAAGGCTCTACATCGCCCCACCTTACTCCTAGAGGTATGACTCCATGCATGGTGAAATATACCTCTAGCTTGTAGATATTTTTAACTCTAACTCCAATATATTTCACTTGTTCAGTAACAACATGCTTCAGAAAATCTTTTCACTTACTGAACACCACATCATATCCTCGGTCTTCAAGTACAATTACATAAATCAATTTTTTCTTCATCCTAGGCACATACATTACTTTTTCAACTGAATATGGGAGCCCAAATCTCTCTTAAATGTAACAGTACCAATTTCTTTTGTACTATACCTCCCATCATCTCAAAATTCTATGTTCAATTTGAGATCCTTCTCCTCCAGGCTATTGAAGATTTCCTTGTTTCCTGCCATATGATATGAGGCACTCGAATCCAGGTACCACTCACTCCCTCTTACTATTCTTGTCATGCAAGCAAGGAGGGTGAAATCTACCTCGAATTGTGATGCCAGAGCATCTCTTCCTAGTCTTGCTACATGCTACTTATAGGATTTCTTATGTGGAAACTTGATTGCATAGTAACCATATTCATGGCAGTGAAAACATTTTATTTTTTTGAGGTCCTTCTTTCCATTATTTTGGTTGGATTATTCCTTGCCTTGGGCCTTCATACCTTTGACTTTCTTTCATTTTCCATCTAGATCACAGTCTTATTCCTCATCTGCAATGGATGTGACACCATCTTTAGTGTTTCTTTTGAACTCCTCCTGCACTAAATGATACCAATGTCTCTCCCAATCTCGTAGCTTGTCTCTTCCATTAATTGAATCTTGATAGTTTTTCTACGATTTCAAAAGGTCGGGGACTGCTAAGCTCACAAGTTTAGATGATGGAACATTTTCTCCCACTCCTCCATGTTCATCTCGAACCTTAGTGAATCTGGATAGATATTGAGGAATGGTTTAATTGTTTTGCATTCAAATGCTCCTGATTTTATCTCTCAATTCCAATTTCCTTGCATCATTGCTGCTCTGGAAGAGATCTGTGAGAGTTATCCACATTGCAAAATAATTCTCCTTTCCATGCAAGTTCGAAACCACATGATCTATGACACCCTCCAGAATAATCCTCTTGTCTCTTGTCATGTCTTTCTTCCGCTGAGAAATTTCTTGTTCGTCTGACACTAATAATTTTAGAATATCTTTGTGTATATTTCCATACTCTGTTATCAGCCAGGACAACTTCCATCCTATCTTTCCAAGCATAAAAGTTCAAGGTTCCCTCCAATGCATACTCCAACATCAATTCGTTGAAAGGTATTTTTCTTACAGTGAAGAGAATCTGCACCGAAAACTTTGCAAATCGAAATTTCTCTGAGAGAATATCTGGAACAAGGTTTCTATATGTTCCTTTATGGCTCTGATACCATGTAGAAATTGAAAAAAACATGTACTACTAATGAAATCAAACAGAAATCAAGAGACACAAAATTCTTCGACTATTCTACGGAAAGGAACACATGATAGAAACACATGCAATAACATCCAATCATCAAAAAACAAGGAACAAAATGTTTTACAGGGGAGCCCATTTAGGCAAAATCCCTCCACTACTTTGCATTAATTCAAATGAAAAAGAGAAACAATTACAATGTCTTGCTTCAACTCTGAAGCACACCCTACTTTGTAAAATTATTCTCTAGATTTCTGACCAGCTCTAGAAAATACTTAGCCAATTCAAGCTTCATCCAAATTCGTATTTCCTTGTGCAATCCTGGAGGAATTAAGCTCCAAAAAACATGTAAATTCCCTATTTCTTTGTGCAAATCCCAGGGGAATTGCTCATCTGCTCAGAGCAAAAGCAATGTACACTCAACAATATACAATTATAAATACAAATATTCCTTTTCCATGACTCCAACTAGGAAATTTGAATTACATGCATGACTAGGTCTATTTTTAGTTGATATTGCTAAATCTTAGCAATCAACTCATGAACAACTCTACTTATAGCCTACAGATTTGAATTTATTGACTTAACTAGTAAACAAGGCCAAGCCACTCTAGCTAAATGCAATCCAAGTCATCCTATTGATGCGGAAAATCAAATTTTCTCCTTTTCTCCATTTGACTAAGGTACTAGTCAAATGAAGCCTTTTCCTGCTACAAATTTAACATATTAATGTAGTTTTTTTCTTTAATTTACTCAATAAATTTAATTTTTATGTTTATTGTTAGTCATGATGTCATTGATGCAGTATAAATAAATACGAGATATGTGAATGCTAGAGATTACAAGAAATGTTACCATGTAATGCGTAATAACTATTCAAGTCCTTCCAATATCATAGATAAGGCATAGTCTTTTATAGATAATGTGTTGTTTTTTTTGGGGGGTTTTGTGTAATATAAATATATGTAGTGTTTTATTTTGTATGTATTTAGATATTTTGTAGTTTTTTAATGAATAAAGTTAATTTAAATTATTGTCATGATTATGGGAGTTAAGGATGGTAAGAGATAGAGATGATATTGTTTGTATGGTGATAGACTTAGTATTTATAGAGGTTACAAGAGATTCAAGGATTAAATGTTAAAGATCATTGAGATTAGCCATTAATCATTTATGTTTGGGTTAAATAAAAAAATTATGAATTATAGGGGTTAAAGGTTATAAGCATTAGAAAGATTAAAAGTTCTAAAGGTTATAGGAGTTATAGGAGTTATAGGATTAAACATTACATTAATTAGGTATTAGAGATTATAAAGGTTATATAATAATATATATTTATATTCAAGTCATAGTTAAGTATTATAATCATTATATGTTAAGAATTGGAGGTTATCTAGATTAAGAATTAGGGGTTCTCGGGTTATAAAATGGATCAAGATTATAGGAATTTGATTTTGGATTTAATTGTTACGTAGGTTAGGGTTATAAAGAACAAATCTTATAAGGTGCACTTACGTCTTATAAGAGATAAGGGTTATGGGTTATATTTATTGTAAAGGTTATAAAAAATATAATATACAAAGGATATATTAAGTGGTCAGGGGTTAGGAAGAGAATATAGATTTTATGGATTAGGTGTTATGGAATTAAGCTAGATATTGTAGGGGTGAAAGGTTATGTTGGTTACAATTAAGAGTTTATATGTGTAAGGGATCAATGGTTGTAAGAGTTAGGGGCAGTAGAGTTTATATAGGTGGCAAGCAATAGTAGTTATAGGGATTAGGGGTCATAACCATTATAAAGGTTACAACTTGTAAAAAATATAGGGATTAAATGATAAGGATTATAAGGGCTAATCATTAGGAGTTGGGGTTAGATTACAAGTTTATGATTTTTACTAGTTAGTGGTTTTAAACATTATAAGGGTTAGTAGTGATAGGGTTAGGTGTTATATTGATTAGATGTTAGAGATTATATAATAGCATAGATATATAAATATATATTGAAGATATTTAGGGGTTAATAATTATAAGGGTTATGGGTTAGGAATTAGACATTATATGGATTGAAGGTTAGGGGTTCTAGGGTTATAAATGGTAAGGGTCGTTGGGAATTAGGGTTATGAGAGTTGATTTTGAGCTTGAGAGTTATAGGTTATAGTTATAAAGAAAAAATGTTATAAGTTACACTTGTTATAAGAGATATGTTGATGGGTTATATGACATATAAAGTTTATGTGGTAAAATTATATATTGAATATGTTTAGTGTTTAAGGATTATAAGGAGGATATGGATTTTGTGGATTTTTTGGATTAGATGCTAGGGAATTAGGTTAGATATTGTGAGAGTTAAAGATTATGATGATTATGAAAAAGAGTTTACATGGATAAAGAATGATAAATGTTATATGTTATATGGTTGGAGTTATATGATTTAGGGGTAGGAGTTATAAATGGATAATAATTAAATGTATTATTAGCATTATGTGTTAGAAATTAATAAGCATACTTTATTTTTATTAGAGGAATCAAGAATTAGGTTGGGTTCGTACTTGTGTGACACAAGGTCAATTCCAACAATTACCGCTATGCCTCCAGATGTATCCACTTCACCCCTATAGACCACACACATGTAGTCATTCTAGGGGATTAAAGATGGGTTCATCACTCACATAAAGTTACATAGCATAGGAGCCTTGCCATGTGAGTAACCCTAGGTAGGAAAATGGACAAGCATTATGAATTTGTGTTGTATTTGTGAAAAACTTAGTATACTTCATATAATTCCCATGGAGTTATATGAGTTATAAGAAATTGGAGTTATAAGTGTTATTGATTATATAGATTAGGAGTTATAATAACTATAGAAGTTAGAGGTTGAACTAATTACTAGGGTTATGGTTTAGAAATAATAGAGGTTAGGGGAGTTTTTGCTAATTGTTATTTTACCAATCATACATAAAGTTGTAACAATGTTCAAATAAGTGGTGTAGTTTGAGTGTGTTTAATGATTAAAAGCTTGTGATTTCTCTTTATAAGTCAAAGGTTCAAAATTAGTAGGGATAGAGTCTATACACAAATAGGGACAGAGTCTAGATAGAGTCTATACATGTTGAATGATTAATATTTAGCTTGTTCTTATGAAACTAAACATCCCTAGCATAAGACTCTTTAATGGAATCATACCACAAAGAATAAGCATCCCCTTGGCATGAGGCTCCTTAATGAGGTCATATGATTAGAATGTTTTTGAGCATTAAGCTAGAAATCTCAATCCTGGTCCAGTGATGACTTTTGACCTATTAATATTAATTACAATTTATTTATATTTTTTAAAACAATAGAAACCATATTATATATATATATATATATATATATATATATATATAACAATGGCAAGGGGTTAAGAATCTATCGGATAACCCTATGACGAGGCTCATAGTCGGTCCCTTAAAAATCGTTCCCAATGCAAACCAATGGAAGCTATGTTTTGGAAAATTTCAGTGAAAGGCCGTATATGAACGGAACCATCCTTCCAAGGAATGTCTACATCTGATTCGCAAACTCATAAGAGCTTTGGAAGTTTTATCTTTGTGTACTCCATACAAATGACCGAAATCAAATTTTAGTACACAAAATGTACAAAGGCCTTGCTCTCATATATTCTTGTTCGTAAGGTTTCGAGGAAATATATCTCTCACAAATTCTTGTTGTAAGGTCAAGGTCCTTGACACACGGATATATATATTATATATATACATGTGTATATGTGACAATCTCAAGCCAATCATCAACGGATAAAATGGGCGCTGCAGGCCGATTAACCTGAGACACAGCTGGTGAAACCCTAGACCTTTAATGGAGGGGAGTTTAGGAATGAAGGCTAACATAAGCTCATGCAAAGCTTGTGGTTTCGATAACGCAGCCAGATAAAAGGACAGGCTGCAGGAAAGCAGGCTACGACATGATTATGTTGGTTATGCATCCGCTCATCGATGTTCCCGCAATGAGGTGGAATACACAATTAATGAGCGATCCATCTGAACACAGAGGCCAATAACAACAAAATTATGCCCCTGATGCACGCCCTGCGGGGTTTGACCAATTCTCGCATAAACAATCATCTCTTTCTTGCCTGAGGAGGTTGAGGAATCGTCAACGCTTTTGCTTGGAAAAAGCGTTCGGTCTTTTAGGACTCTGGTAAGCCGCTGGTTGCTTTCCCCGCTTTTTTTAAAAGAAAATTTCAGGGCGCGACTGCAGAATAAGAGTAGAATAATTGTTGCAGAACACAGAAGACCCCGCTTCCCGATGCCTCCTACTCATAACAGACCTAAGCCTACCAGAAACAGGTCGGCACAGCGTAGGGTAGCGTAGCCTAGGTTTTGTCTGTAATGTAATTAAGTACTCGGTGCATGCCCAGGTGATTAAGAAATAAGAAAAAGGCACGGGGTCAGAGACACAGACTGCAATGGCGCATTCACGTTCTTCGAGAAGACATTAGCACATGTCCCTGTCCAGCCGCTCCTCCACACGCAGCCCAAACTAAAGTCAGGACTCGACCTCGACCGCCACTCATCCTATCGCCAGGGCTCTGTACTGAGCGAACGAACAGGAACGGCCACGACCGCCTGCCTAAATTTCAGTCAAGTCACTCGTCCCTTGGCTCTCGTGTCTCCCATAATTCCTTTAGTCTCCGTCCTCTCAGGTGGGAATTTACGCCGGATTTCAATTGCCATGTGACCGTCCTCCTCTTGATCCATGTGACCCCTAGCCCACACCGCCGTTCAATGGGCGTCCCGTTTAACGCTTACGCGGACAGGTCGTGCATGCGGAGAACTGCAGGCCAGACGCCTCACGTCAGCCCACTTGCTTGCTTAGATCTGGGGTCGTAAGTAGTTCAATGGCGATTCTGCAACCAGTGCTTCATTCTCTGCCGTGCGATGAAGCCGAAGCCGCTGCGACGCTAGGCGAGCGTGAGCCTATTTAACGGATCCTTAGTGGGGACCGGCACCAAAACAAGCGCACCATGACACGCAAGCGCGGATGCGACGCAGGACGTCGTCCCGTCGGCACGCCAGACAGGCACAAGCCGGGCCGGCGAAAAGGCGGAGAAGCATGGAGCCCACGTCGGAAGGGGAGGACTCAGGAGTCGTGAATCTTACGAGATTCGAACGTGCGACTCTTAGACTTGGCAGGAAAGGAAAGTATCGGTGGTGAGACCCGCTCAGGAGGGCTGCCCTGCCGGACAGGTGTTTTCATCCTTTCCTTTTAGCTTTGCTTCGCCGGTTGGCTTCGGGATTCGCCTGGATGCCGAAATGGCAAAAGCTAGGGACTGCGCTGGGCTGCTCGGGAACGGCGCCGCAGAAACGTCAGCCGCATGTCGTATCCGCCACCAAATTTATCCTTTCTTTCAACTTTAGCGATGGCGGTATGGATATGCATAAGCTCAAGTGGAAGCCAAGCCCTGGCAAACCAATGGCCATGGCTTGAAAATTATAAATTACAATCCTGCTCAGAGATTTTTTAATTTAATCGTACAGGAGGAGAAAGCGGTACTTGTGCGGAGAATGTCAAAGAGTTGAAAGCAAATAAAAATGCTGCCATCCATAAACGCATATTTTCAAGAAAAGGTTGCAGACATCGACAAAATCTTTTAATAAATTTAAATAAAACTTCCTCGACACTCCAACTTCCAAGTGAACAACAGCATATTCTGATTTTTTTGCATCCAAACCCTAGTAGGGATGACGTGCACACGGAGCGTAGGAGTTCTCTTCCTTTCCCTTTGTTACAGCAAAGAAAAGAATATACTCGAACGTTGAAAACCAAGCGACGCTTAAAAGAATGTTTAAAGATTTAAAAGAATACCGAAAACCCCGGCATTCAGTGAAAGATTTAAAGAAAAAGCCGTTAGAGGAATGTTGAACAAGCTTCGAATCTTAAAGGAAAATTTCAATATTTTTTTTTAAAGAATGTCGACCGTCGCGAGACTGTTGAAATAAAGAAATATTTAAGGGCGGGAAGCTCAGAGAATGCATGATGTATCGGAACGAATAAAATAAAGTCCGGCACGCGGTAGGGATTAAGACAAAACGTACAGGTTTCTTATAAAGAAATACGTAAAAGAAGTTAAAGATTGAATGCCTGGTTGTATGGTAGATTAAGGTAAAGATTAAAGGGAAAAAAGAAAAGAGAAGTTAAAGATTGAATTGCCCTTTGCCGACTGGACCAAGAAGATGTAAGGAAGGGGAGGGGAGAGGGTGTAGGCCCAGTATATATTGACCATCCGTCTCCTCCTTTCATTATATCTTCGCTCTCTGCGCTTCTATATGAGCCCTCTTCTCACCCGGCCGTGATATCCTCTCTTATTAATATTTGTCTATATCTACTGTCTTCGTTTTGATCTCTTACCTCATCCCTGACGTTCCTCTGTCTGATTCGACCCCGCGACTCTCTAAAACCAATCCAATACACAAGCCAGAAGAGAGAACAAGCCACAAGATAGAACAAGGCTGGGTCGGCAGCCTCCTTAGAGAAGGCAGTTAGGTTAATCATTTCTTATCTTCTTCTTCGTCCTGTTTTCTTCTCTTCTTCTTGTTTTCTTCTTCTTCTTGTTTTGTGAAAGATGCAGTACCATCATCACGCAACAGAGGCGTGGGGAGGCTCTTACGGCGGCGGCGACATGTCGTCGGGGCAGAGGACGTCCATACACATGCCGACGGGGGGCCAATCCGGCTCGATTTCGCCGCTTGAGAGGGTGGAGAGACTTGCTTCTGAGAACGCAGTGGTGGTCTTCAGCATGAGCTCATGTTGTATGTGCCATGTGATCAAGCGCCTCTTCTGCAGCCTCGGCGTCAATCCGACTGTGTACGAGCTGGACGAGGAGCATCACGGCAAAGACATGGAAAAGGCTCTGCAGAGACTGGTAGGCGGTGGCCAGGCCGTCCCTGCCGTGTTCGTCGGTGGAAAATTCTTGGGAGGAATGGACCGCGTAATGGCCTCCCACATCAATGGCACGCTCGTCCCTCTTTTGAAGGAAGCGGGAGCCTTGTGGCTCTGAACAACTTCCGCCGCAGATTTTTCTTGTTTTCTCGGTTTTCGCTGATCTTGTGGCTCATAACTGCGACCGAGCCTCTGTAACTGCGGTTCCTTCATTTTGCATTATGTCCAGCTTTATAATTTTCTTTGCGGAATTATTAGTTAGCGTGTTATCCAATCTCTGATAAACGTGTATAGATGCTTTATCTTGGTTTCTCATGGAGCTGAAAGCTCTTCAGCGTCGTCAATTTTATTTGTTTCCGACGACTGGAAGTGGAGTACTGCTCCATTGTTCGATATTATTATCATTAATGTCAAGTTAATTCTTCAGAACACATCCAGCGCCATTTCCTTTTCCATACAGAAAATAATTTTCCTCCCGTTTATCTTTCAATTTCCGCAAAATTTAGGAATGAATAATAATGTTCGTCCAGAGTTACATGCATTATTTCTGTTCCGGAATTCTTTAAAGACCGTTAAGCGGTTATTCCTGCAGCTTGCATTTCAATTTATAGTACAAAACGTTAAACAAATTTCGAAAAAAGATCGCTATCTGCCATGGCTTGTTGCGCATAGTATGAAATTGCCTTGCATTGGAGTTGCAAGTCCGATGAGTAGTAATAACACATTAAAGGGCATGGTTGATGATTTTAGAATTATTCAGGAATAAATAATGCAACACATCACTTAAGATTTTTGCAGGATTTGAATTCTTTAATCAAATGCACAGATCTTTAATCCCGTTTCGGCGCACACGGTATCGATTTGTTTGTTAAAATTCACATATGGTCATATAACAGATCTGGCACAAGGCCAGCCACTTCTTCTTGGAATGCCATAAGATTTTCCTGTGTATTAGGATTTTTGCTGTTAAGAGGTTCAGAACATAGCATTTTTCTGAGAGAGTTTGCAATATACAGTTTAAAGATAGACACCTGTCACAAAATTGACAAAAGAATGAAACTCACGAAGACATTGAGAATCATGAGCATTGAATAATTGTGCATTGAAGATGGTCAGCCGCTTCTTCTTGGAATTCCATAAGATTTTCCTGTGGAGTAGGATTTTTGCTGTTAAGAGGTTCAGTCGAACATTGCAATTTTCTGAGAGAGTTTGCAATATACAGTTTAAAGATAGACGCCTGTGACAAAATTGACAAAAGAATGAAACTCAAAGAAATTTTCTGAGAGAGTTTGCAATATACAGTTTAAAGATAGACGCCTGTGACAAAATTGACAAAAGAATGAAACTCAAGAAGACATTGAAAATCATGAGCATTGAGTAATTGTGCAACAAATCACTGAAACCACTCAATCATTGGGCTTTTAACACTCTTGTCATTTGGCACAACAGAAACAATCTTGATCTTTGAATGGTTGTTATAAGCTGCTTTGCTTTTAAAATATATTAAAAAATAAAATAATTAAACAAACTTTATTAATAGATATAAATGAAAAATAATCAAGTTTAAAGTAAATTTCCTAATTCTTATAATAATATAAACCATTTCTTGAACAAATTTGCCTTTCAACCAATCATGTTTTTGTTCTTTGTGTGACGACATGGTTTTTTCACTTGCATCTTATTTGGCTTTATTATCCCATGCCAAGACAACATGAAGGTTTTGCTGTCATAACTAGACAAGGTAATGTTATTCTCGCGGAATTATTGTCTTTTCGACAAGGTTATTTGATAAAACTTTTTAATAAAAGAATCTAGTTTCCACTTTGGAATTTTTGCTTGCCTATGTAATGAATTTGGATTTGAAAAAATATTACTTATGAGATATGATAATTACTTATGAAACCTTGAATTATAGTATTTTACCATTATTTCCGCTATTTGTAATTAGTTACTAACTAATTGGATGTTGACTACATGATAGAAGATTATGGTATTATAAGGTTTTGATGGTCTATTTATTGTAAGGTGGCACTTTTCTTTTCTTTTTTCTTTTTTTTTTTTTTGTAAAACTATACATTTTCTTTTTTTGGTTTGTTTTAGGGGATTTGATAATAGAATCTCATGATTTACATCATACTTCATAACATAAATCACTAATTTTGTTCCTATTGTTAGGTTTTTTGCTTTTTGTAAGAACATATATCGTTAGATAAATTAGAGGATATATGTATTTGTAATCTTATCTTAAAAAAACCTTCATGATTGCGTCAAATCCTTAGAGGATATATTCTAGTATTTTTTAGCATGTTGACTTCTTCTTTACACTTTATGAGACTTTGTTTTCCATAGTTCAATGGAAATGTGTTTGTTCAATGGAAATGTGTTTGTTACCACTATGCTCGTTTAGGTTCATTTGTTCAATTTCATTTGTAGGTTCATTTGTTCAATTTATTTATTTTCTGTGAATTATAGCCATGTTAGATTGAATTGGTAATTGTTGAGGAAACTTCTAAAATCTAATAACAACCATATATAAGGGTCTTCTCACCAATGATTTACGTTCATTTGTTCAAATTCATTTGTAAGTTCATTTATTCAATTTATTTACTACTGATTGTCATATTGTATTCATTTGTAGGTTCATTTGTTCAATTTATTTATTTTCTGTGAATTATAGCCATGTTAGATTGAATTGGTAATTGTTGAGGAAACTTCTAAAATCTAATAACAACCATATATAAGGGTCTTCTCACCAATGATTGCATTTATGTAAATCTAACAACACTAATATATAAGGGTCTCCTCACCAATGATTGCATTTATGTAAAAGTACAATGCCTTGAATATTTAAAATGTTAGATATGTATGTATTTAAAATGTTAGATATGTATGTTTGATGATGTAGGAGAATGATGTTCCATATCATTTTATGATATGAAAACACTATTATAATTGACTTGTATTATTTAATTATGTGTATATTGAGTAAAGGATAGCTATATTAATACCAACATGTCTTTTGTACTTTTTCTAAAGGTGATGTTATATATATATGTTTGATGGTGTGGAACAATTATAAAGTGATTAATGTATTTTCATATGTGTTCTTATTATGCAATGTGAGGGTGTGTGATAATGACGTTAACCATAAATGTGACAATGATGTAAATATGCATACATGAGGTTAATAATATATTATGATGAGATTACAAACTTTGTTATGAATATATGGCATGTGCTTAATATATGCCATGAACATTTTTTTTCCAACAAGAACTTCGTGGAATCCCCTCTCTTCCTTGAAACATATGGATGGAGGGAAGTTTAACTCCTAGGCACAATAGCAACTAGAGACCATAAGGGGCTTTGTAATATCTTTATAATATATTATTAACCTGAAGTGTTAGATTATGTGCATGGGAAAGTGGTGGAGCCTCTTTAAATGCACTGCTGCTAGAACAAAGTATAGAAAAGGAGAGGTTAAAGATAATAAAATCTTAGTTAAATCCATTCAAAAGCATTTAATCTGTTATATTTCTAATCTAGTAACTTCCAAGGAAATGTATGATAAGTTGAAAGGGATGTTTACAGTCAACAATGCAAATCAAATTCTCTTTCTCAAGAACAAGTTGAAGGATATCAAAACAGAGAAAGGGGAGTCTATACAAGTATATTTCATGAGAATTACTCAGTCAAGAATGCTTTTCTATTTTTCGGAGAAGTTATTACTGGCAGGGAACTCACCCTTATTGCACTTGGAGGTCTTACAAAGCCACATGAAACATTTTTCACCACCATTCTCAATAATGAAAGGATACCTGGTTTTGATGCACTATTGGCTAGATGAACTTAAGAGGAAATAAGGATGATGGAGAGAGATAAGTATGTTAATGTAAGTGAACCAACTTCTTTCTCTACGCATGCTAAAAGGAGAAATTATGTTGGTCCATGAAATTCAAGAAGGTAGGGTTTTGGATCTAAGAAGAGATTCAAAGGAAAAGGCAAATGGAGATGCTTCAGTTGCAACAAGTTTGGCCACTATGCTAGATAATGTCCTCACAAGAAGAATCCTCCAAGGAACAACGAAAACAATAAAAGAAACAACATGTCTAACTACAAAGGAAAATGGAATGCTCCTACTACTCGAGAAGGAAATAATCGACCTCCCAAGAGAACAAGAAATTGAAAAACAAGATGAGTATTATCTCATTTTTTTGTATCTATTTCCTCCCCTCTAAACACCTTGGATCAATGGTTAATTGATAGTGGAGCCTCAAGGAACTTCACTGGATATAAGGAGGTTCTCTCAAATTTATACCAATCTAAATATTATTCTTGGAGATAATGCCACCTACCCTGTGAAAGGAATAGGAATTTATACTCTTCACTTGAACTATGGCCAAACCATACATCCTAGAGGTGTTTTGTATGTGTCTCGTTTGAAGAAGAATATGGTATCTATTTTTGAAATGGAGGACAAACGCTTCAAAGTAGATCTCATTGATAGAAATGTATGACCATGTGTTAAGAACTTTAGAAATGATTTTACACTTGGGTTTAGGGTTGATGGTATTTATCAAGTTGGTGGAAGTCCTTTGGGAGCTTTGGAAAATAGCACCTCTATTCAATGTGAGCTATGGCATCGAAGATTCACTCATTTACATTACAAATATTACCAAGTGTAAGGAAGGTGGTCACAAGGATGCTCAAATTTCATATGAATCATGAAGGAGTTTGTCAATGTGGTGCAATAGGAGAACATACAAAGGGACCACTCCCTTCTAGCGAGATCAAGACAAATTATATTATTCAATTGATCCATTTCGGCATGGTTGGTTATTTTACCGTAACTACATTGAGAGGATACTTGTACTATGTGATATTTGTGGATGAATTCTCCTGCAAAACTCGGATTTATTTCTTGAAGAAGAAGAATGAAATATTTAGATGGTTTCACTCTTTCAAAGCATTGGTGGAGAATCATATAGGAAATAAGATTAGGACATTGTGAACTAATAATGGAACTGAATATGAATCTAATGAATTTTTCAAAGAGGCAAGTATTAAGGGGGAGCTCATTGTTCCATACAATCCACAACAAAATGGAATTGTCAAGAGAAAGAATTGTATCGTTATGGAAGCCACCCATGCCATGTTTCATGATCAAATCCTACCAAAGTTTTTTTGGGGAGAATTTGTAAACAATTTTGTGTACATCCAAAATTGGAGTCCTCATCAAATCTTGGATTTCAAGACACCTGAAAAAATATTCACTAAGAAGAAACCTGATGTTACACATTCTAGAATCTTTGGTTGTCCTGTATATTTTCATGTACCAAAAGAGAAAAGGAACAAGTTGGAAGCCTCTGAGAAGAAAGATGTATTTGTTGGATATAGTGAAGATTCAAAGGCATATCGAATTTATGTACCTGGTCAAAGAAATGTAGTAGTAGGTACAGATGTTTCCTTTGATTTTTCCCTCGTAAAAGAAAATTATCTCCACATCACAAGCAAGGATTATGATGTTGTTAAAAGTCAAGAAGAACCTCAGATGGATGAACTAATCCGAATGGAATGTGGCATCCACCCATGGTATTTACCCATGGTGCTGTAAGAGACATCTACCCATGGAATTCATTCACCCATGGTATTCAACCACCCATGGTATTCAACCACCCATGGTATTCATCTACCCATGGTATTTATCCACCCATGGTATTGTAAGTGGCATATACCTATGGTATTTATTTACCCATGGGATTTACCTATGGTATTGTAACTAAAAAAACCATTAGAGGAAATTTGAGCCTAAAAGTGCCCATGAACTTTTCACATACATAATATGTAAACCAATCAAAATCCTTTAAATTTAAAGGCACGTGTAAATATTTTAGAGGGAAAAAAAACTACTTTTTTTAATTGTATTTTTTTCTTATCTCCTTATAGTTTTACCCAAATTCCAAGTGTAGGCACTCGTTGGATGCGGAATCAAATTCCACATTGAATTAGTACCCATTATGCATACTTATGAGAAGACCCACGTTGATAAACAAATGCAGATACATTAAAAAAGCGTGTTCAACACGTTTTTTTAATGTATCTGCAATTTTTGTCAATGTGGGTCTTCTCAGAAGTATGCATAATGGATAGTCATTGGATGTGGAATTTAATTTCAAATCCAAAAAGTGTCTACACTTGAAATTTCGGTAAACATATAAGGAGATAAGCTAAAAATACAATTAAAAATAGTAGTTTTTTTATTTTCCCTCGAAAATTCATAACTATTATTTTATTATTTTTCCTTAGGAGGCCACTTTTAGGTTGAAATTTACTCTAATGTATAAGTAACAAGTCACATTTTGTAAAAGGACAAGTTTTCGACCATAATGTAGCTTTTACAGTTATTATCGATTTTAATAATAAAAAGTTTCTTTGTGATTTTGTTTACTGTGTGTTCTCCTCTTTTTTCTTCTGGAATTTCAATTTTTTTTAGACCTTGGGAGCCTCCCCCCCGAAGATCCATTTCAAATTTTCAGATCTTGGGGGTCTCTCCCCAAGATCTAAATCAATGATATCATATTTGGGTTATGAATCCATGGGAACGAGGGTTTTACATATATTTAAACTTTAAAATTTTGTAGCAATATTCAACAAACTTCATGCACGTGTTGTGACCTCCATAGAGCATGTTCTTGGGCAAAGTGGAAATTTTTTTTTTCATTTTTTTGCAGAAACATTTTGGGCAGCAACTTTGCAGATCATATATGAAAAATTTTCTGCAAAATTTACAAAAATATGTAACATATTTGGATTCCTTGCGAAAAAATACCCAAATTCAGAAAATAGATCGGCCGAATCAAAGCCTGGATGAGGGATATATCATTGATTTAAAATCAGCTATGTTGCAGAAATTTATCTAACAACAATTCATGGACAACGACTCTCCTATCATTTTTTGTAGTTTTTATGCAAAATTTCAAAAAAGTAATTGTAGATATGACCTCTTTCAAAACTACCCAATTTAAAAAAAAAATGGTCGAAATGGAGTTTGAATATAGTTGCAGTAAAATTTTAGTGCGAGATAGTTGTAGTGTGAACATGAGTTTCCAGATTGTCCAGATATGGATTTCAATCACATGGGAAGATGAAAAATGGTCATTATGTTTCCAAAAGCATGTTATAATAAATATTATGAGTTATATTGACTGAGTTATGCCTATTTTTTATTTTACTTTTATATTAGGAGCAGCATTTAGAGTAGGTTCCCTTTGGAGACGTGCCCTCCCATTTAGTAGGCATATGCTTCACATTCCTCAGTTTCATCATAGTAGCATCTAGCTTGGGTTCTTTTGGAAATGTGCCCTCCCACCCCAGGTTATGTAGGCATATGCTACTTCATCAACAGTCAACATCACAGTTTTAGGTCAACCACAAAAAAATCCTTCCCATCGAAGTCCATTTTCTAGTATCATAGTTGGTCACAAGAATTAAAGGGTATCGCTATCCTCAGGTCTTCTTTTTCCATGGTTATGGGTCATCCACAAACCCACACTTCATTGAAGTCTATTTGTTGGGGCACACACTATTAATATCTTAGTTGGTCACAAGCATTACATGATAGCTCTATCCTCGGATCTTCATCCATCTCAGTTATGGGTTAACCACATAAAACCCTCCTCTTCTATGGCTCTTCATATTCAACACAGACTTCTTAGGAGGGAACTTCATGCAATAGGTATGATTTCTTTTTAAGGAGGGAGGAATAATCTGAATGGAATGTGGCATCCACCCATGGTGTTGTAAGCGACATCTACCCATGGTATTCATTCACCCATGGTATTCAACCACCCATGGTATCATCTTCCCATGGAATTTACCCATGGTAGTGTAAGTTGCATCCACACATGATATTCATCCACCCATGGTATTGTAAGTGGAATCTACCCATGGTATTAATTCACCCATGGGATTTACATGTGGTATTGTAACTAAAAAAGACAAAGTAACAAGTCAAATTTTGTAAAAGGAAAGGTTGTCCACCAAAATGTAGGTTTTATAGTTATTCTTGGTTTTACTACTAAAAAATATTCTTTGTGATTTTATTTACTATGTTTTATCCTCTCTTTTCTTTTGTAATTTCATTTTTTTTTAGATCTTGGGGGCCTCCCCACCCCCATGCCCCCCCCAAGTTCCATTTCAACTTTTCAGATCTCGAGGGCCTCCCTCCCCCTGCCCCCTCAAGTTCCATTTCAATTTTTCAGATCTTAGGGGACTGCCCCCCCAAAAATCCATTTAAATTTCTCAGATCTTGGGGGCCTCCCCCCAATATCCGGATCATGAACCTATGCTCGATTTCGATGGCCCCATTGATCCACTTGACCCACCTCCTTGTGATCCCTCCATCTTAAATAAAATACCACTATTGCTTCGAGATGCACTTCAAGATGCATAAAATCATGTTTCCCATGTTAGTGTTAGTATTTGCATCTTCCCATCAGTGATAAAAAATAATATTTTCATATCATATTAGCGTCTCATTAAGAAATTTTGTCATTTCACTAGGTCATCATTTCAAAATTTACTCACTGATGGTAGCCCTAAAATAAAAAAATTTCACTTTTCCTAAATTTCCATTACTTGCTAGCTCATTTTCATCATGAAGTCCACTCTGTCAAGGCTCCCATTAGGTTTCTAGGGTTTTTTTTCAAGGTTGAATGATACTCCATTTCCATTGCGTAAGAGTTGTAAGTAAGAAAGTGATCCAATAAATTCTCTTTACCATGTAAAGATGATTTATAAGGAGTAATTTTATTTCAAGATGTAATGTTGATTTCAAAATGTAATTTTTATTTTTTATTATGTCATTTTATGTCATTTAATTTGTAATAAGTTCATGGTTCCCAAGCTGCCAACTCAGAGTTCCCGATCGAGCTCAAATTTGAGCTGGGAAAAAGCTCAAAAATGAAAGTTCCCCAACTACTTGGAACCTGAGCAATGGGATAGGCCTCGGCAATAAAATCCCAACGCCGCAAAGGTTCGAAACTAGACATCGTATGAAGAATTTATTTCACTTTTAGTGGAGTGGGTCTGGCGGAGCACGGAGGGGCCATCCCTCCTCCCATGGAACCTCATCATATGACCAGTGTGGGAGCTTAATGATTAAGAGCGCTTAAGGAGCCTAATCTCAAGTTTAATATTTAATTAAGCTTCAGTTAAGTGGAGTTTAATATGGTGGAGATTCTGGAGGCGCTCCCAAATTTAGGTGGACTTCCACTTTTAGTGGAGTTAACTGGCAGTTGCCCCACATTTAGTGGAGGAAATTGGGGCAAAGTTGTTTTGGTCATAACTTTCTCATTACTCAACCTTTTGGAACGAAATTTTTTTTTTATTTCATATTTTCTCAGCCTTTTGGACTCAATGGCGCAGGTTTCAGAGCCATTGGAGCTCATTTTCGACCTATTTAGCTTCGGAGAAGCTTTTTGAGCCACTAGGGCCATTTTGGGTTTTGAGTTTGGTTGAGCTGTGGGTAACCTTTTTTGGTGAAAAAAAAGTCATTTTCGACTATTTCCTGCATTCCAGAGCCATTGGAATAGGTCTTAACTCTGTTTGAAGATTTTCAGAGGCCGAAAACCTTTAGGAGAGTTTTCAGGGCCACTAGGGCCATTTTGGGTTTGGAGCTATTTGGAGTTGTGGTTATCAGTTGGAGGTGAACCAAAGCTCTATTTCAGATAATTTCGACCTTATGAAGCCATTGGAAGAGGTTTCAGAGACATTTGAGTACTTCTACAGCCCGAAAAGTTGCAGAGAAGTTCAAAGCACCAGCAGGACATTGATGAAGAAATCACTGTTTATGGTAATCTTTCACTGTTTAGTGAATTTGAAAAGGCATTCTTAGCTTTTTCCTGCCTTCTGAATCAGTTTATATATTCAGATTTGTCTATTGAGACACTTATAATCTTGTATTGCATTTGAGAGCTTTTAATACAAGAGGACAAGCCCATTTTGGGAGGCTTGATCCAGGAGATGTAGCCCAAGAGTTGGGGTGAACTCCTATATCATATTGCTGTTTTGTTTTGACATTATATTGCTAAATATTTTTGCTGATTCCCATGTTAAGTTTCAGCAAAAACAATTACACTTAAGATACATAAACAGTGAAAAGACATACACCATTTGCAAGCTAAATTTCCGCATAACATCAAGTTTAAAGCAAGATTATTTTAATTAAATTTGAGTGATTACTTATATATTTTCTTTAGGCAGAGTCTGTAAGAGGGCCAGGTAGCCTCTGGATTCATCCTTTCTTTGAAAGGTGAAATATCCGGTAAATGCCCCTACAGTCAATCTCTGTATTAGAAATATGAAGTTCTCACATTTTCAGATTTAAACTTAGAATATGTTTGCACTCATTTACATAATTGAAAATGGATACCTTGCACCCTTTTGAAGTACCTTCCATTTTCAGATCAGATGGTATCAGAGCTCGGGTTGAGCATTCCTTATGGTGCAAAAGTTTTTAAAACAGTGTAAGAGATTTACTATTTTATTGGTTGCAAAATGGTTGCATGTATGAGTTTTCTTGAGTTGGAAGGATAGTTGTTGTTAGTTGAGTCTTGGAAAGGATTGAAGACTATTTTCCTTACCCAATTTACCTCAAGATTATCTTTGGAAAACAAACTCCAAAAGTTTGTGTTTTATGGCTGCTTGAATGAGAAGGGGTCTTTACTAACATTTGGCTAAAAGCTTGTCGTTTGATTGAAAGCTTTGAGGACTTTTCTTTGGAAGTTCCTTTTGGTTGTTTTGACCATTTACATAATGTCAACTTCTTCTGCAAGTGAAGTTTCCTCCTTCAAGAAACTCTTCAGTGATGACATGAAAGAAGAGTTCATTAAGGTGAAGGACATGGTGCAGATTCTCCTTGAGGATCAAAGGGAAAGTGTTCAACTTCGTGCACAATTGCTAGCTATGCAAGAAGAGAAAGAAGCCATTCTTCAAAGACTACATGATATGGAGTTGCAGCTTCTTCAAGCTCAAGAAGCTTTGTCCAAGAAAATTCTTGAGGAAGAGGATAATCGTTCCAACTTGTCTTCAAGTTCCTCCATTGAAAAGTATGTTGGTTCTTTTGAAAAACATACAAGAGGTATTGGGTCCAAATTGATGTTGAAGATGGGCTATCAAGAAGGCAAAGGTTTGGGCAAGCATTCACAAGACATTGTTGAGCCTATTTGTGTTGTGGAGCGTCCCAAGAATATTGGTCTTGGCTATGAGCAGCTTAATGGCGAAGCTTTGAGCACATGCATTCAAGAATGTGATGCAAATTTGAAGAGAACTTTTCTCCCAAGTTCTCAATTACATCAATGTCATGATGTCAATATTCCTTACCATTGTTTGAAGCCTTTGTTGCAGCAAGAAGATGGTAGACATGCAGCTTATGGCAAGCATGCAAAGCAACATAAGAGGATTTCTTGTACATATTGTGGTCGATTTAACCATCATGTTTCGAGATGCTGGATGAGGAAGAAGGCACACAAGAAGCAGATGAAGCAAAGACTACCTTCAAAGAATGTGCATATGATTTGCACTTTTTGCCAAAAGAAGGGACATGTTGTCTCTCATTGTTGGAATTTGCATCCAACTCGTCGTCCCACGCACATGCAGCAAGAGGACAAAAATATTGGCGAAGGTGGAATCATGGATTCCATTATTGATGTGGAAAGGGAAGTTTCACATGAGGAAAAGTTGCAGCAGCAAAAGTTGCCATGGAAGTGGCTTGGTGAGAAGTGGATGGACTTCTTGACACAGTAAGACGTACTCCTTTTGTACATATGCAAATTTCGGATGTATGCATGTATTTTGTTGTAATATCTTTTTTGTTTTGAGCCACCTTAGATCATTGATCAAGGCTGCATTGTATAGTTTCACTCTGTAAATTTCTCACTAGAAATTTCTGTGTGGGTTCAAGAGGGTCAGTTGCGGACAGTTGTGGACAAGCGCATTCAGGAAGGGAAATGTCAAATTCTTTCCATTTGTGGTTCAATTTCATTTGCTTTTCAAGGCAAAATTTTTGAAGGGCTGAAGAGAAGAGGATGTTCATTCTCTCATTTTCTGTACTACAAATCAGTTCAGCATTTCAGTAAGCTTTTGGGGACCAAAAGCCTCTCATTTGGGAGGTGTGATCAGGAGCTCAAATCTGAGCTTGGGAAAAAGCTCAAAAATGAAAGTTCTCAAAATTGATTGAAACCAATATGGTTGCATAGGTCTCGTCTTCCTAATTCCGGCGCTGCAAATGGTTCGAAAAACGGACACCGTATGAAGAAGTTATTGCACTTTTAGTGGAGTGGGTCCGGCGGAGCACGGAGGGGCCAACCCTCCTCCCATGGAACCTCATCATATGACCAGTGTGGGAGCTTAATGATTAAGAGCGCTTAAGGAGCCTAATATCAAGTTTAATATTTAATTAAGCTTCAGTTAAGTGGAGTTTAATATGGCGGAGATTCTGGAGGCGCTCCCAAATTTAGGTGGACTTCCACTTTTAGTGGAGTTAACTGGCAGTTGCCCCACATTTAGTGGAGGAAATTGGGGCAAAGTTGTTTTGGTCATAACTTTCTCATTACTCAACCTTTTGGAACGAATTTGTTTTTGATTTCGTATGTTCTCAGCCTTTTGGACTCAATGGCGCAGGTTTCAGAGCCATTGGAGCTCATTTTCGACCTGTTTAGCTTCGGAGAAGCTTTTTGAGCCACTAGGGCCATTTTGGGTTTTGAGTTTGGTTGAGCTGTGGGTAACCTTTTTTGGTGAAACAAAAGTCATTTTCGACTATTTCCTGCATTCCAGAGCCATTGGAATAGGTCTTAGCTCTGTTTTAAGATTTTCAGAGGCCGAAAACCTTTAGGAGAGTTTTCAGGGCCACAAGGGCCATTTTGGGTTTGGAGCTATTTGGAGTTGTGGTTATCAGTTGGAGGTGAACCAAAGCTCTATTTCAGATAATTTAGACCTTATGAAGCCATTGGAAGAGGTTTCAGAGGCATTTGAGGACTTCTACAGCCCGAAAAGTTGCAGAGAAGTTCAAAGCACCAACAGGACATTGATGAAGAAATCACTGTTTATGGTAATATTTCACTGTTTAGTGAATTTGAAAAGGCATTCTTAGCTTTTTCCTGCCTTCTGAATCAGTTTATATATTCATATTTTTCTATTGAGACACTTATAATCTTGTATTGCATTTGAGAGCTTTTAATACAAGAGGACAAGCCCATTTTGGGAGGCTTGATCCAGGAGATGTAGCCCAAGAGTTGGGGTGAACTCCTATATCATATTGCTGTTGTGTTTTGACATTATATTGCTGAATATTGTTGCTGATTCCCATGTTAAGTTTCAGCAAAAACAATTACACTTAAGATACATAAACAGTGAAAAGACATACACCATTTGCAAGCTAAATTTCCACATAACATCAAGTTTAAAGCAAGATTATTTTAATTAAATCTGAGTGATTACTTCTATATTTTCTTTAGGCAGAGTCTGTAAGAGGGCCAGGTAGCCTCTGGATTCATCCTTTCTTTGAAAGGTGAAATATCCGATAAATGCCCCTACAGTCAATCTCTGTATTAGAAATATGAAGTTCTCACATTTTCAGATTTAAACTTAGAATATGTTTGCACTCATTTACATAATTGAAAATGGATACCTTGCGCCCTTTTCAAGTACCTTCCATTTTCGTATCTTCCACATGCCAACAAAACATCAAAATTCCAAAATGTAAAGAGTTCTCAATCCATCAAATGATCAATGTGTAAAGAATGAATTCATAGTGAAAGGGTATAGTTTGAAAGTTTGAAGGTGAATGTGTAGAAAGAAAGGTGGGCCCCAAAGGCAAATTCATCAAATGCACCAAGTATAAAACCCATAAAGACTTCAAAACCACTCCCATTTGTCCCTCATAGCATTGAGCCACCACCTCCATAACTTGATTTTCTAGTTCAAAAGGCGAAAATTTGATTTTTGGTGTGCCATTGCGCTTTTGTATCTTGTGCCACACTCTTAGCAGAGGAGGCGCCGCACTTCTGTTCATTGCGCTGCACTCCTGGCGTTTTCTGCTCAGCAAGCCTCCAAACTCATCCAAATCATTTCTAACCTTCAGCAAAGGTTCTCACTACTTCTTGGAAAGTAAGTAACATGAAAATACACCCTCCTTCCATTCCACAAGTGCAATTTTCATGGTATTTAGGTTTTTATGCAAAATTTGAAGAGTTCTAGGCTAAAAACCCTAATTTAACTCCCTCATTCCCAATTTGATTTCCTATACCTCAAAATCCCTTCCCACATCAAAATCAACCCTATCCTTACCCTATAGCACTATATCCCTTTCCATAAGCCCCTTTTTCGCTAAACCCTAAGTCCTTGGGACCTCAATTTCCTAAGCTTCCTTTACCATAAAAACCTGTAATAAAATTATCATTCCCAATTTCCTAAACATGTATCCCCCTACCACCTCCCTAAGTTCACGAACCCCTTCCCCTATCTCCCTAATTTTTTTCATCCCATTCCCCTCTCCCATTTCCTCATCCCTAGGTTTTCTAGACCAAAATACCATGGAGGAGGAAAACAAAAAATACATGGAGGAGGAAAACATAGACTACATGGAGGAGGAAGTAAGAGAATAGAGAAGGCCACATAAAGGATGAAAGATTCTTAGACTTGAAACTACAAATACCAGAGAACTAATGGCATCTCCTACGATTGTCACTTGTTTCAAGTATGTCGAATGCTTTGATTTTTGTGAAAAGATACAAAGAGTCAAACACCACCCTATTTTATGTAGCTTTTCATAACAAACCTTCAAGATAATAAAGTGACCCTAGATGGTGTGAATTTAACCTTATCCACAACCATCATTGCAGCCGCCATTGGGATTCCAAATGTAGGTAGGAAGTGGTTCAAGGCTAAAGACTTGGATGACCAATATTATGAGTTATACATCAAGCCACAGTACAAGAATGAAGGAAAGAGAGTTATTCCTTTCAATTACCTCCTTGATAGGCATGCTCCCATAATGAAAATAATCATGAAGTATTTCTCTTGTGAAGGAAGATTCTATTGCTCTACACTTACCACATCATATTTCTCATGCACTTCATCAGGGTAAGGATTCTCAATATCCGATACTATCTATTCAGGAGCATAGAAAAAATGGCCTACATTGTACAAAGCAGATATTATGACCAACAAATGAACAACCTCTTTCACCACTCTCTCATCAAAATCATTTTCCTCCATCACCTCAAATAGTTGAACATCTCATGGCACACTTTCATTGCCAATGAAATCTTCACTGCTCTACAAGCTCAACATGCTAAAGATAGACCTCCTCCATCTCATCCTACTACATCTATTCCTCCATCTCAGCCCAAAGCACCTACTTCTTCATAAACCCAACCTACCATACCTGTTTCATCACCATTTCAGAGTCAGATTGCATCTTCTAGCAGAGCTATGGTTAACAAGCCTAAAGGGGATGAAATGAGCACATTGGATAGAACATATCAGAGAGGGAATAGGAAGGTGTTTTCCCCACAGATTGTGGGAGGGACCTTGCCTTCTTCATCGAAAAATTAGGTAAAAAAGGGAAAGGAAAAGATGATAGAGGCAAATTTTCATGAGGAAGTCAGCCATGAGGAGGAAGACCTCCATGAGATAGAGACAGAATTTGACCTTGTTGACTTGGATCAACAAGGTTATTATGAGACTTCATTGGTTTTCAGAGAGAAGGATGCCCAAATTAGAGAGCTACACACTCATTTGGATAGAGCTAAGTATGTCATTTCATTTCTTTAGAAGGAGAATAAGCAGTTGAAAGATCAAAAAGTACTCATGGAGCTAGGGTTGTCCAAAAAAAAGACAGGTAAAGCCTTGATGCCACTTTATGACCCTGATCGGCATGACACCCAAAACATCAGAACTTTACAATAGCAAAATATTGAGGATGAAAAACTCACTTTTGAGGGGAGGATTGCCAAGGATATTGAAGATGACAGAGAGATATGGCTTGATAAGGTCAACATCCATCTTGAGAAACTCCTCCACAAGAAACAAGGTATGTAGCATCAAACTCAAGCAATTGCAGGAGAAACATAAGAAAACCCTATCCAAGAAAAAATAAGGATAAAAGCTTGAAATTATTGCTGAGGCATCCTTCCATGCTTGAAACTAATCATCAATAATAATTTTTGAAATTTTGGAAAATTTTTGATCAATTTTGGAAAATTTTGAAGTTTTTTTCACTTTTGACAGTCATGGATAATTTGACTGTCAGGAGCGCAATGCCCTAGGTGCTATGCTTTTCCTAGGGACCTCCAATGGCCAAAAAGAGTTTTTCATTTGATTTATAATGATGAAGAAATTCACCTTAGCAACTTTAATAAGTTTTTTGGACAAAATAGTTAGTGAAAAGGTCAAAAAACACCCAAAAAATCATGTTTCTGCCCTCTTTTTGAGCCCAGCGCTGCACTCCTGACCAGTCTTGGGAGAATAAAGTTTTGGAGGTCCAATCAACACCATTTTTGAAACTATGCACAAATATGGAAAATAGATAGGATAATATTTCCAATGAGCTATCTTGAGCTCAATTTGGACACTGAGAAACCCTCCAAATCTTGGCTGCAAGATGGTGTTGCACTCCTACCTTTGGCACCACACTCCTAACATTGCCGCTGCGCTCTTGACTAGGGGATAATTTTTCAGAATTTTCTCTGGAGTTTTAATTTCCACCTCATCAAATCATGTTTTTGTTGATTTCATTCATGGATGCAAATGTAATTTTGATGTTTTTAAGTTACCTAGGGGTAAATACGTTAGGTAAAAAGTCTTCATGAGGTGTAATGTAACAGTTCACTTAACTTAGGGATGGGTCACTTGGACCTCCCTACACTCTAGGTTTCAGTTCAGATTTTGGGGGAAATGCTACTCCACTCATGGATTCGAACCCTGAGGATAGGAGAAGTTGTTTCATGACTATATTTTTTAGTTCTTGACTCTTTTCAGTTCTTGGATGTTGTTGTATTGATCAAAGACTCTAGTGTATTCATTATTTGGTAGGAATTTAATGAAAGAGTTGTAGCTATTTCTTTGGGATACCTGTGGTATGGATATTTAACATTGTTTCTTCCTCTGTTGCATATCTATGAATGGTTTTTACTCTCCATGATCCATTTCATTTCTATTATATGTTGATTTTTAGGTTGATAAGAAAGATACATCTTCTATGCTCTGTTTTGGGAAAATATTCATAGTTTATCTCATTTCTTCAGTTTAGAAATAATACATGCATTGTATTTCTCTTTCTAGCACCTCATCTATCTGATCCATCCCACTCAAAAACCCTAAAGTGTTAGCCTTCCTACCTACCTTTCCCCATTGAATGGACTGCAATCCTAATCTTATTTTCCATGACCTAGCCTCTTTGACCTAATTCACCTATCCAGAAAACCAATTCAAACAAACAAATCCCTATACTCATACATAGCCTAAAACCCTAATTCATCCAGCCATCTTGGCTATGACTTTGTTGAGAGAGCCCTCTCTAGTTTGTTAGGGCTAGCTACCAAGCTAATATATTGGTATGTGGTTACCTCTGTTTGGACTCTTTCTCAGCCTTAGAGATTCGGTCGAGTGATAACATACTGGCGCTGTTTCTGGGGAATGAAAGGTTTATTTTCCCTGGGTGTACGACAAGAATCATTGGAATTTGGTCCTCTGGATGATAGGACTAAGTTTTAAAAAGGATGACTTGATAATTGCAGTGCCAATATTGTAGAGCTGGCTTCAAGGAGATACACCAGAGAAAATCCCAATCCTAATCCAGTTGATCTTGTCGGAGAATCCAAAGGTTCAGAATTTTCAGGGTGACTCCACTTTTCAAGAACCACTAGTTTGAAGATATTCTTGGTGACCTCACTGTTTTAAAAATGGATTCAATTTCTCAAAGGTATGCTCCTATGAATTGAGTTCATTTTCCTAGTTTTATGAACCGTATTCCTTGTATAGATTGGCAATCAGGCCTGCCAAAGTTTAAGGCTCAAGACGGTGAAGATGCTAGTTTGCATTTGGTCAAATTTCATTTTCATATTCACATAATAAAGATTTAGTTTCCTGAATATTGTCTGATGAAGATTTTTATGACTACCTTGGAGGAAAAAGCGAGATCATCATATGAGAGTCTACCATTTTCTAGTTTATATTCTCTAAAGGAATTTCATTTAGTTTTCTTTCAACATTATCAAAGCTCTAATTCTTCCTTGTCTATGCTTAATAGTTGTTATGAGATCTCTGATAATTTCATTGAGTTTCTTAAAAAATTTTATGGGGATGAAGAGTGTCTAGATTTTTTTATGAGATCATAGAAGACCTATATGATTTTTCCTCCAAACAAGAATCAATAGCTTCCTCCTTGGATGAAAAAGATCGGGACCAAGAAAGATAAATGCCAATTCCTGATCCCGAAAGTGAAAATTATCAAGCCAATAATTACTTCTATAAAAATCAAGTTTCTCCTCTGTCTGAAGATGAGATAGATAAGCTCCTGAAAAGTCATGTTACAACCCAAGCTAATGCAAGTTTGCAGTGCTCACATAGTCAGGAATTTTTTAGTGAAACTTCTTCCATTATTAAAAATGAAAATATGATTTTAAATGATGTGATTCATGAGATTAATGAAACTATACAAGAATTTGTTGAGAGTGAGCCAATTTGTGATGATGATTTCCCACAAAGAGATCAACTAACATGGACTATTGTCTTTCATGAAGAGGATAAGGCCATCATGTTTGACAATCTTAAAGAATTTTTTTTGTTCAAGGATGATTTAGACTATGAATTTGAGGATTATGAGCCTAAGATAGACAACGTGAAATAAATATAATCATAGTTTCCCATGATTAAGGAATTTACAACCAATTATCAGATAGCAGAAATTCATACTTCCCTATGCCTTCATATGGATCAAAAACCAAGTGTTCTTTCATAACAGAATGAAGGGTGTGCTTGTGTTTTTTCTTAATCTCAAGACAAGGTAACATTTCAAATTTTTGAAGATCCTTTTACTGATTTTCTATAGTTAGCAGGGAAGATGTATTTTCTTATTTTCATGGACCAGAAGCACATGTTCAGTAGACACTTGGAGTGGCCTAGTTTTTGTTTTTTCTACCTTCTCAAGGAAAGTGAAAGCAGAATTCAAGTAAGTAGCATCTACTAGATTGGTTACACTGGAAGGATCACTTCACATTATTGTACATATGTCTTCAGAAAGCAGGTGGCTGCCATTAGGATTTGAATCCCTCAAGTCTTGGTGATATGATGGCATCAATAAGTTTAGTAATTTTTTTATTTCAGTCAGTTTTGAGTCAATCTATTTCATCTGAGTTTATTCATGTTTATTAGATTGATTTTATGATGGTATTGTCCCAATAGATAAGGCTTGCTGGTCTACGGTGTTCTTGATACCTCTTTCAGAGTTATCATCCCCAATAAGGCCAATGTTAGTGTCAGTATTTTCATCTTGCCATCAGTGATCAAAAATCCTCTTTTCATATCATATTAGGGTCTCATTTAGAAATTTTTTCATTTCACTTGGTCATCATTCCAAAATTTACTCACTGATGGTAGTCCTAAAATAAAAAAAAATTCACTTTCCCTAAGTTTCCATTACTTGTTGGCTCATTTTAAAAATTTAATGAATGTACATCTGTCATGAGACCATACCACTTGTTTAGTCATGTCATCATGAAGTCCAGTCAGTCAAGGCTCTCATTAGGTTTCTAGGGTTTTTTTTCAAGGTCCAATAATACTCCATTTCCATTGCATAAGAGCAGCAAGTAAGAAAGTGATCCAATAACTTATCTTTACCATGTAAAGATGATTTCTAAGGAGTAATTTTATTTCAAAAAGTATTTTTGATTTAAAAATGTAATTTTTATTTTTTATTATGTAATTTTATGTCATTTAATTTGTAATAAGTTCATGGTTCCCAAGATGTTAACTTAGAGTTCCACATTCCAAGAAAACATCAAAAAGCCAAAATGTAAAGAGCTCTCAATCCATTAAATGATCAATGTGTAAATAATGAAGTCATAGTGAAAGGGTATAGTTTCAAATTTTGAAGGTGAATGTGAAGAAAGAAAGGTGGGTCCCAAAGACAAATTCATCAAATGCACCAAGTACAATACCCATCAAGACTTCAAAACCACTCTCATTTGTACCTCACAACATCGAGCCACCATCTCCACAGCTCGATTTTCTAGTTCAAAAGGCAAAAAAATGATTTTTGGTGTGGCTTTTCACTTTTTAAGCTTGCATTGTGCTCCTGGCAAAGGAGGTGTTGCGCTTCTGTTCATTGCACTGTGCTCCTGGCGTTTTTTGCCCAACAAGCCTCCAAACTCATCCAAATAATTTCTAACCTTCAAAAAAATTTCTCACTACTTCTTGGAAAGTAATTAACATGAAAATACACCCTCCTTCCATTCCTCAAGTGCAATTTTCATGGTATTTAGGTTTTTATGCAAAATTTGATGAGTTCTAGGCTACAAACCCTAATTTCACTCCCTCATTCCCAATTTGATTTCCTAGACCTCAAAATCCCTTCCCACATCACAATAAACCCTATCCTTACCCCTAAAACACTATATCCCTTTCCCTAAGCCCCTTTTCCCCTAAACCCTAAGTCCTAGGGACCTCAATTTGCTAGTCTCCCATTACCAACAAAACCTGTATTAAAATTATCATTCCCAATTCCCTAAACATTTTAACCCCCTACCACCTCCCTAAGTTCACTAACCCCTTCCCTTATCTCCCTAAATTTTTTCATCCCATTCCCCACTCCCATTTCCTCACCCCTAGGGTTTCTAGACCAAAATACCATGGAGGAGGAAAAAACAGAATAAATGGAGGAGGAAAATAGAGACTACATGGAGGAAGAAGCAAGAGAACCTAGAAGGCCACATAAAGGAGGAAGGATTCTTAGACTTGAAACTACAAACACCAGAGAAATGATGGCATCTCGTATTTCTGTCACTTGTTTCAAACATGTCGGATGCTTTGATTTTTGTGAAAAGATACAAAGAGTCAAACACCACCCTGTTTTGAGCAGACTTTTCATAAAAAAACTTCAACATAATCAAATTACCCTGGCTGGTGTGAATTTCACCTTATCCACAACCATCATCGCAACTGCCATAGGGATTCCAAATGTAGGTGAGAATTTTTTCAAGGCCAAGGACTTGGATGATCACTATTATGAGCCATACATCAAGCCAAGGTACAAGAATGAAGGAAATATGTTTTTTCCTTTCAATTAACTCCTTGATAGATATGCTCCCATGATGAAAATTATCATGAAGTATTTCTCTTCTGAAGGAAGATTATCTAGACTCTACTGTAATATCCTAGGAGGGAGAATGTAGTAATACTTAAACACAATATAAGAACTACAACTAAGTAAACTAAATCTCAAGACAACATTAGAATTTATAGAGAAGCTGAGCCATTTTATTATATGAAGATGAATCAGTTACACAATGTATATAAAATGAATAGATGTAGCCCAAGAGAAAGCCTAGAATCACCCTACAATGGTGCTGCAACGAGCATTGCATAACTGGTGAGATTACATAAGCAATACTGCACTGTCCTTGCTACTATTGATATACATGTAAATGCTGCCAAGGAAAATGCAGATCTAGGGAGCTTATGAGCTCTGATGATGTAATATCACAAAACAAGGATTTTCTACAACAATAAGAATATCTTAAGATATTCTAAAGTTGGAGATGCAACAATGTAAGAACACATTTAGAGTAGCAGCGTTATATTAATGCATAAAATGTCAGAATATCTCAATAGCGATCATATTAGATCATAGCAGCAAAAATGTATACAAGATCTTAAGGAAAGAGTCACTCAAGATAGGCAATACAAGCCTCAATAGATCATGTACATGAAATGTGAAATACACTGCTACCCTAAAAATGCCCTAGGCTATGAATGTGCAGTTTATAGGAAGCACTGCTATAGAAATAATACAAATGAAAAGATATGGCAATGTATGGCTCAAATAAGTGGGGGAGCAAAGCTCTAAACCCCTGAAAACAATAATACATCAATCCTAGAAGGATTGGCTGAAATATACAAAATGGAAAAAATGCCGGAGTAGCATGGCTGAGTGGCAGCTCCAACTCATGAACTGGATGGAGATGGTTGTAGATGATGCACAATGCTGAATAGACCTCCTCCAATGGATCTTCCAAGTGAAATTATGATCCTAACACTGAAGATCTAACCCTCCAAACAATACTGCAAACCCTCACTGCAGATGCACACTAAAAATAACACAGTCACTGAGGGATACTGTGCTATAGGTGGAATAGAATGTGATGGCCAAGTGCCAAGATCTGAAATATGATTCGAATCCTTCCTCATTGATGGCCAAGTGACTTGGTCAAACTTGACCTTGTCTTCATGCAAATGTCCTCTTTCACATATGAGGGTGTGAAATCCAGCTCATGATGATCCCTATCATACTAAGAGGGATTTTGTTCTATTTCTGGTATGGGCATCCTTACCCATTTATTCATCTCCTAAAGTGCAAACAACAAAAATTAATATTCCATTTAATTTGCATGCTAAAAGTGGAATATTACGATCCTAACCAAATGTTACTTGTCCTCAGAAAGCAGCTGCAGGATAAGCTAAAGTCTACCCTTCTCCCCTATAGCATCCTCATAAGATAAAATCCTCTAAGGATCAAGTTGTTTTCTCATCAATATATCTCCAAGTTGTCCCTCCAACATATGCAAACTAGCTTTTGGTGAGCATCCAAAATAGTTATCATGTAATAAATAGACATCTATGGAGGAAAAAATGGGCTGTCTATGGGCCTTATTGAGGCATGAGATCTGATATAAATTTGGATTTAAAATTCCCATATGAATCTCCCATCCCCAAGCAATCATCCATACAAAGTGAGTTATGTCCCCACATGGCAACTCATGGAAATCTCCTTCCACCTTGAGCTCTGAAAATGAAGGTGGGCTGAAAAATTGAATATGGTAAGCATAATAGCCTACCCCATGCTGTCCTCCTCTCCACTTAAGATAAGTGTAGAGTGTGTTTTGATATTGGGCTGCAATGGTATTTCCCTTAAGTGGAAAAATGAAGAACATTCCTCCATGGATCTCCCATCCCACATTGAAGAACAAGCTAGCCCAAAAAATTTCATCTATGATGAATAGGACATGGTCATCATAGAGTATCCAAATGAGAAGTTTTCTGAAGGTTTTACATGATGATGCATGATACAAACAATGTCTCAAGAGGACACAGTGCAGTCTCATCCACTGCAGCTTCAGAAAATAGCATGGCAAGTAATATACAAAAATCATCACATCTACTAATGAATAGTAAATGGTTGAATGTGTCAACAATACATAACCAAACACTCACCCTTGGTTATACAATGGATTGCTATCAAAATCATGGCCCACCTCAAAAGAAAGCAAATATGTGGTTGTGGTGGCGATATCTCCTCTCATGCTCCCATTAGAACATGCAAAGTAGAAAATGTGGGAATATTCTTCCCTCAAGGACACATCCAACTCATGTGTCAATCTCCCAATCATGCTTCCAACAAGAATATGAACAATATCATCAAATTAAATCATGATTAGCATCGAAATGAATGACATACTAATGGCTTCATGTGGTGCTTGAAGATACCAACAATCTCCCAAGTATGTACAACGCAGTTTTACAAACTGCTACTTCAGGAAATTACAAGGCAAAATTTTTCTTGACACATAGTTAATCATGTATGTCATTATATGGAAAATATTTGGATATAAAAAATGAACATACATGTAATGAGAAAACATTTTCCCAAGGCCACATAAATGATGGCTGCCTCCATCATATATTTTGGGCCAACATTGATCATGGAGCAATGTGAAAAGCTTGCCCTCTTGTGGAGAAATGCACTGCATAGTAATGGTAAGAGTATGCAAATCAATAAATGTAAAAAAAGATTTCTTACCATATGCCGGAAGTAAGATGATACATGGATTCATGAATGAGTCCTCCATAGTGTTTTGGCATGCTATGGAGAGGAATGAACCATGTGCTACAAGAAGATCCTCCTTCTCATGCTTGGAAGCCCAAGCCAAGAAGAATATGTCATAGTAATAGATGTCTCCATCCACTACCCCATCATTTTCACCTCCTCATTGTTCACCAAGTGCATCCAATGTGAAGTGATCCTGGGGAAAATCCATCCATAAGTCCCTGCTCCAAAGTGACAGCGCTGTGAGCTCATGCAAATAGGTTCCTGTCAATACAAAGCTCTGTTCTTTGACATGCTCCTTGTCAAAGACTCCTCTAGTAATGCTACTGCAAATATGGAATACCTTCCAAGATGGAAGTGCTTCCTAATCATCCAAGACCAAGGAGTAGGCCCTTTGCACCATGAGAGTGCCCTCTTCTACTCCTTCAACATCACACAACATGTGAGAGAAAATCTTCCCTTGCTCTCTCAAGTACAACTCAAGAAACCAAAGTGCTTGTTGCCTCCTTATGCTCCTATCATACAACTCATATGATGAAGACATAATGAATGATATGAATGTCATATCAACACCATGCATACATACTCCTTGATTCTTAATGATGCAAGCATCCTGCCACCTCTTCTCCATCCCTATCCCCTTAGGAAGAGGATATTCCAAGTGATGGCCAAACTCCTTAAAGAGGAGCCAACGTAGCCAAGCCTCCTTCTGCCCATTTTCATATATTTTCAAGTGGCTTACCAGCATCTTTCCCTTCATCCATATCCACTCAACCACTTGTGGAGGTCTCCTCCGATTCCTCCCCTTGGTACTCCTCTCATGAGGGCTACCATTCTTCCAAACCAAATCCTTCTCCTTGCATTTCATGGAAGTTTGAAATGCATATCTTTGGAGACCTCCTAGAGAATATCTCTCACCCATGACTATTATGAACCATAAGGATTCAAGTATGATGAAGATAACATCTCCTCTCCACCATTGTTTGACAACGTTGTTAATTTCTCCAATGATGTAGCAGCTATTTCATTCTCCAACACAAGGATGGTTTCATAGTTTTTTATAGGAGTGTCATGGTTTATTTTATCCTCCAAAAGTTCACACTCCAACCTTAAGGGCTGTGTGAGACTCAACAGAGATGTACGAGGATGATGGTTCATTTCCTCCTTGAAACATTTGCACAATGTGGTGTAATCATGTTGCTCTAGATTAGCAATGTGTGTTGATTCTTGGTTATTTAAAGATGAATTTCCACAATCTTCTAAGTGACTTGTTGCAACAGAAAGTGGAACTTCAATCATACCTTGGTGGAACTTGGGATCTTCTTGTATGTCTGCAATAGTTTTCTCCTCCAATATAATGGCTGCCCCATCTATAGATGTAGAAGGCTGCTCTTCCAAGGCTATGACAACATTGGTACAAGTCTCCTCCCATGATGGTGTGAGATTCTCTTCCTTTTTTTTTTCTCCATCAAAGGTTTTGATCAACCTTTGAGTGAAGTCTACAAAATTTTTCACCCTTGCATGGCTCAAGTGGTTGAACCACCAGACATAGGCTTCACCCTCCAAGTGTAGCGCTGCAACTTCTACTGCCTCCCTCTATACCACTGGATGTAGTAGGAAGAATGCCTCAAGCTTTCTTGCCCAAGCTCTTGCTGTAGTTGACCCATCAAATGTGGAAAATAGAAATATATTTCCTTTGATCTCCCTTTTACTGCAGGGCCTCCTCTCCTCCTTCTGCTGAATGAACTGTGGGAGAGCTAGAGTCTCCTTGAAGGCTCTAGAATGAAATTTGTATTCACCCAGGTATTGACTTAGAACCTGATGATCCAAGTATTTTTCATGCTTGTCTTCTTCTTCTTCATGAGAATAGGAAGTGCATGGACCTTCCTCTTCTTTTTTCTCCTCCTCCTTGGAGAGGCTCTTCTTAGATCTGAAAATTGATGAGAGTAATCTCATCCTCTTCATCATCCTGATCTTCTTCTATCTTCTTTGGCTGGAATTCACAAGCTAAGCCAAGAAAGATGCTTTGATACCACTGTAATATCCCAAAACATGGATTTTCTACAACAATAAGAATATCTTAAGATATTCTAAAGTTGGAGATGCAACAATGTAAGAACACATGTGGAGTAGCAACATTATATTAATGCATAAAATGTCAGAAGATATCAATAGCCATCATATTAGATCATAGTAGAAAAAATGTAAACAAGATCTTGAGGAAAGAGTCACTCAAGATAGGCATGAAAAGCCTCAATAGATCATGTACATGAAATGTGAAATACACTGCTACACTGAAATTCCCTAGGCTATGACTGCGCAGTTTATAGGAGGCATTGCTACAGAAATAATATCAATGCAAAGATATTGTAGAAATTAGCTGAATAAATCACTTATTCAATGAAGATTAACCCGATCATACATCAATTTCGAATTGCATGCATAACACATAACCTTCTTCCACAATTAATTGTCACATGCGGAAATAATATAGAAGCAATCGCACATCAAATCAATCACACATTAACTCAGTATGTATGGGGAAAGCCTATAGCTGAAAACCCCCCAGCTATTGTGTATATTATAATGGAGAAATCATGTAACAACCATAGTACAAAAACTCTTCACAAGCTCTCATGCACTACCTCCCATGCTACACACTATCAAGCTAGATCTAGCAAATCACTTGCTCCAATCCTTAGCCACTTGATAGCCAACCTTGATTGCATATTTTAATGCTAGGTGATGGCCTCCTTATATAGATAAACCACCAGCCTAAACTTTGCAATAACCACCAGCATTCTCAACAGATATGGCAATGTATTTCTCAAATAAGTGGGGGAGAAAAGCTCTAAACCCCTGAAAACAATAATACATCAATCCTATAAGGATTGGCTGAAATATACAAAATGGAAAAAATGTTGGAGTATTAGGGCTGAGTAGCACCTGTAACTCATGAACTAGATGGATATGGCTATAGATGATGCACAATGCTGAATATACCTCATCCAATGGATCTTCCAAGTGAAAGGATGATCCTAACAATGAAGATCTAACCCTCCAAACAATATTGCAAACCCTCACTGCAGATGCACACTGAAAATAACGTAGTCACTGAGGTATATTGCACTGTAGGTGGAATAGAATGTGATGGCCAAGTGCAAAGATCTAAAATATTCTATGAATCCTTCCTCACTGATCTCCCAAAGGAAAGAATGCTTCCTCCTCTGAAAAAAAAGCCAAGGAATGGTGTTGTGGAACCTCCACTCCAACACCCTGCAACACAACATTATACTTGAGTAGAAATGATGTTGTAGCTGAAGGAGGTGGCTTGGCCTTGAGCTTGGATGTGGAGAAATGAAGTGAAATCCCTCAAGAGGCCTCTCAAGAAGGAGAAGGAATCCCAAACATGAATTCTTGTGCTAAACAACACTGCAACTCTGCTAACCAGCAAGAAGATGCTCCAAGTCTAAACAGACATGAAAATCAATAATCATAAAAACATGTATAACAATGGATGCCTTACCCTCCTTTTAAAAAAATGCAAGCTCCATCTCCATGGGTCCTACTCATTAGGGTTTCCTCCATCAAGGAAAATTCCATCCTCTTTAACTGCGCTATCCCACAAGATGATCTCCACCTCTTATCACTACGTTGTTTGACTTGGTCAAACTTGACCTTGTCTTCATGCAAATGTCCTCTTTCACACATGAGGGTGTGAAATCCAGCTCCACTGATGATTCCCTTTCATACTGAGAGGGATTTTATTCCTATTTCTGAAATGTATGGGCCTCATTACCCATTTATTCATCTCCTAAGTGGAAACAACAAAAAATAATATTCCATTTAGCTGCATGCTAAAAGTGGAATATTACAGATGATGCCAAGATTCAAGATCTGGCCAATGTGATTTGTTCCCAAGATAACCCAGAAAGGATTTTCCAGATCTACAACTTTAGAAAATCACCCTCCTAGGTTTTTATCCTTTTATCTGCTGGGATTACAGATCTGAAGCTAAATATGACAAATAGATGGCTGCAATATGTCACGAGATCAAATCTAAGCATGAAGGGTTGATCCATCCTTCAGATCTACAAGCTAGAAGCTCTATATCTAGCTTCTCAATCCTCCAATGATGATTTCAACTGCTGCAACACAACTTCTCATAAAAACTGTGCTATAAAGGAAAGAGAGGTTCTATACCTACTATAATATGCTGCAATAGACTCCAGGCTAATGGAAATACTGATGGAAAGGTGAGGGGATGATCCCTCATAGGATCAGTAGCTGAAATGCTAGCAACTTCCTTCCTCCTTTAGATCTGCAATAATGGACAACGTAATTTTGGATGAAATTACTGCTGCGAGGAGGTCAATAAATTTTTTCCTGATGCTGGATCCGATATGAAGCTCTGGGAATGCTGATCTTCAAGCCTAAGGTTGCAGGAATAAGCCTTCACCAGTTCTCCAGCTGAAATACTGAAGACAACCTCCACCTTCCAAACTAATCTTCAAAAATCTACAATTTTTGAATATGAATGTTTTGCAAAAAGTAGGAAAATACAAGTGGCCCAATGCCTGATGTAGAATTAAGTACAATACTCTTTCAAGAGCTACTCAATGAAAGAGGTGGGATTCCCAACCAGGAACACCCTGTGCTAAACAACACTTGCAATCTTTGTTAAACAACCGAAGAAAGTAATGGAATGTCACATGAAAATTCCAGATCTAAACAGATCCTCAACATCAATAATCACAAACATTCCTTCTATGTTGTCTTCATCTTCATTATATAGTTTTTGAGCCTTCCCATGCCTTGGCCCTCATCTAAACTAGGATGTGCATGTGGACAAGATACTCCATGTTTGACTGCGCTATCTATCCAAGTCATTCATCATGTCTAGGTGCAATGTACACCCTCTCCATAATGTGTGCCTTAATTGCACAACTTCCTCCATCATCTCATCATGAATGCTCCATGATCTTCTGTTTGATTCCTTCAAGATCTTAGTTGATTGCGTCAACCTCCATGATCTATCTCATTAATGAGACATGATCTCCAATTCCATTCACATTAGTAGTTGCTCAACTACCTCATTATGTAGATCTAGGCTTAATTAATCCACATTCACACACAAAAGTGGATATTTATTCATATTGAGGATTATGGGTCCCTCCACCCTTTTATTTATTTAATTCATTAAGAAAGTTAAGAACTCTAATATTCCAAATATCAAGTGAAAATTTTGGAATATTACATCTACACTCACCACATTAGATTTCTCATGCACTTCACAAGGGTCAAGATGCTCAATATCCCATACTATATATTCAAGAGCATAGAAAAAATGGACTAAATTATACAAAGGAGAGATTATGACCAACAGATGAACAACCTCATTCACCACTCTCTCATTAAAATCATTGTCCTCCATCACCTCAAATAGTTGAACATCTCATGGCACACTTTCATTTCCAATGACATCTTCACTGCTCCACAAGCTCAACATGCTGAAGATATACCTCATCCATCTCATCCTACTATATCTATTACTCCATCTCATCCCAAAGCACCTACTTCTTAATCATCCCAACCTACCATACCCATTTCATCACTGTCATAACCATTTGAGAGTTGTATTGGGTCATCTAGCAGAGCTATGGCCAGTAAGCCTAAAGGGGCTTTAATGAGCACATTGGATAGAGCATATCAGAGAGGTCATAGTCAGGTGTTTTCCACACATATTGTGGGAGGGACCTTGCCTTCTTCATCGGCAAAGCAAGTATAAAAGGGAAAGGAAAAGATGATAGAGGAAAATCTTCATGAGGAAGTCAGCCATGAGGAGGAAGACCTCCATGAGATAGAGACATAATTTGACCTTGTTGACTTGGATCAACAAGATGATTATGACACTTCATTGGTTGTCAAAGATAAGGATACCCAAATTATAGAGCTACAAACTAATTTTGATAGAGCTAAGTATGCCATTTCATTTCTTGAGAAGGAGAATAAGTAGTTGAAAGATCAGCAAGTACTCATGGAGCTAGAGCTTCTCAAAATAAAGAGAGGTAAATCCTTGATACCACTTGATGACCCTAATCAGCATGACACCCAAAGCATCAAAACAATACCAAAGACAAAGGGTCTTAAATATTATTTACAACAACAAAATATTGAGGATGAAAAACTCACTTTTGAGGAGAGGATTGCCAAGGAGATTGAAGATGACAGAGTTATATATCTTGATAGGGTCAACATACATCTTGATAAACTCCTCCACAAGGAAAACAAGGACAACAAGATACTAAGAAACATGTCTAATGGGTATATCATAAGAAACAAGGTCTGTAGCATCAAACTCAAGCAATTGCAGAAGAAACATAAGAAAACCCTAGAAAAGAAAAAATAAGGATAAAAGCTTGAGATTCTTGTTGAGGAATTCCTCCATGCTTCAAACTCATCATTAGTTATAATTTTGCAAATTTTGGAAGATTTTTGATCAATTTTGGAAAATTTTGAAGTTTTTTTCATTTTTGATAGTGGTGAGCATTGCGCTTTTCCTAGGGACCTCCAATGGCCAAATAGAGACCACTATTGGATTCAGAATGATGAAGAAATGCACCCCAACAACTTTTCTAAGTTTTTTTGGACAAATTGGTCAGTGAAAAGGCAAAAAAACACCAAAAAATCATGTTTCTGCCCTCTTTTTGAGCTTGGTGTTGTGCTCCTGACCAATCTTGGGAGAATGAAGTTTTGGAGGTTCAAATAAACACCATTTTTGGAAAATAAGCACAAATATGGAAACTAGACATGATAAGATTTCCAATGAGCTATCCTGAGCTTAATTTGGACACGGGGAACCCCTCCAAATCTTGGCTGCAAGATGGCATTGTGCTCCTACCTTTGGCGTTGTGCTCCTAACATTGGCACTACACTCCTAACCAGGGGATGCTTTTTCTAAATTTTCTCTGCAATTTTGATTTCCAGCTCAACTAATCATGTTTTTAGTGATGCAATTCATGGATGCAAATGTAATTTTGATGTTTTTAAGTTACCTAGGGGTAATACATTAGGTAAAAAGTTTTCATGAGGTGTAATGAATCAATTCACTTAACTTAGGGATGATTCATTTAGACCTCCCTACACTCTAGGTTTTAGTTCAGATTTTGGTGGAACTGCTCCTCCACTCATGGATTCGACCCCTGCGGATGGGAGAAGTTGTTTCATGACTATATTTTTTAGTTCTTGACTCATTTCAGTTGTTGGATGATGTTGTATTGATAAGATACTCTAGTGTATTCTGTATTTGGCTGGAATTTAATGAAAGAGTTCCAGCCATTTCTTTGGGATACCTGTGGTATATAAATTTAACATTATTTCTTCTTTAGTTTCATGTGTATGAATGTTTTTTACTCGCCATGATCCATTTCATTTCTATAATATGTTGGTTTTCAATTTAATAAGAAGAATACATCTTCTATGCTCTGTTTTGGGAAAATATTCATAGTTTGTCTCATTTCTTCAGTTTATGAAGAATACATGCATTGTCTTGCTCTTTCTAGCACCTCATCTGTCTAATCCATCATACTCAAAAACCATAAAGTGTTAGTATTCCTACCTAACTTTCCCCATTGAATGGACTACAATCCTAATCTTATTTTCCCCGACCTAGCCTCTTTGACCAAATTCGCCCATCCAAAAAACCAATTCAAGCAAAGAAACCCTTTTACTCATACCTAGCCTAAAACCCTAATTCATCTAGCCCTCTTGGCTATGAATTTGTAGAGAGAGCCTTCTCTGGTTTGGTAGGGCTAGCTACCAAGCTAAAATATTGGTATGTGGTTAGCTTTGTTTGGACTCTTTCTCAGCCTTAGAGATCCAGTGGAGTGATAACACCCGAAGAGGAAATTTTATAGAAAGTAAGAAGCCTACCTAGTTTCAAGTATACTTGGCTTCTACGAGTAATGTCATTCAAAGAAAACCTTGCACTTTCGAATAAGATGTGAATCACCAGTTATGGGAAGATGGTATGGTTGAGGAATATGAGTCAATCATGAAGAACACTATCTCAGAAGTGGTGCCTATACCCAAGGACAAGTCTATAGTCACTTCGAAATGGATATACAAGAATAAACATGGAGTTGATGGAAGTATTGAGAAATAAAAGGAAATTTTCGTGGCTTGTGGCTTCTCACTAAAGGAAGGAATCAACTATGGTGATATTTTTTGTCCTATTTCCAGATACACCACTATATGATTGATAGTTTCTTTTGTTGCAAATCAAGGATGGAGTTTGCATCAAATGAATGTCAAGATCGCATTACTACACGACTCACTTAAGGAAGAAGTATACTTGGAACAACCTTAGGGGTTTGAAGAACGGGATAGAAAAACCTATGTATGTAGGTTGAAGAAATCCCTCTATGGTTTAAAGCAAGCCCCTAGGGTTTCGAATGAGAGGATTGATAACAATCTCATGAATTTGGGATTTACAAGGAACTTTGTTTATCTAAACCTATACTTTAAGGTTGAAAATAACACACCATTTATTTTGGTCCTATATGTTGATGATCTATTTCTGACTATTCCATACCCTATCATTTATCAATGTAAGAGGGAGTTTACTTCCAAATTCAAGATTAAGGACCTAGGATTGATGCATTATTTCTTAGACTTGGAGATCTAGCAAAATCTAGGTGAATTTTTCCTTTCTAAAGGAAGATATATTTTGAATTTGTTAGAATTATGTGGCATAGTGGACTACAAGTCTATTACTACACCGATGGAACTAAATTTCAAGAAGCTATGTGGAAGTGCTATTGGTCCAGTTTTGGAAAATCCTACTAAATATAAAAAAATTGTGGGAGAATTAATGTTCTTGGTGAACACATGACCAAACATATGCTTTTATGTTAATACATTGAGTCAGTTTATGGTTGAGCCTCATCATATACATTGGGTTGTTGCAAAGAATATTCTTGGATATCTTCATGGTATTATCAACCATGGACTAAGGTACATTGTTGAGGATCTGAGGTTACATGGATATGTTGATTCTAATTGGGATGGAAGTGTGGTGGATAGAAAAAATATATTTAGATGTTGTTTCCCTTAGCGATCCGCTTCCATCGCATGGATGAGATGAAAAAAAAATTATGTTGCATTAAGCACCACTAAGGCTAAACATATTACAACTAGTATTGCTTGTTATGAAGCCATTTGGTTGAGGAAGCTCTTCAGTGAGCTATTTGAGCATGTGCTAGATACCACCATAATTGATTGTGATATTCAAATTGGGATTCACCTTTCTGAGAATCCATTGTTCCATGACTAATCCAAGCATATTGATATTAGGTACCACTTTATCTGAGATATGGTACAACAAGGAAAAATAAGGCTCCAACACATCAGAACGAATGGAAAATTTGCTGGAATCCTCACAAAGCCTTTGGGAAAGTCCAAGTTCTTAGCCTTCAAAGAGATACTTGGAGTCATGGAAAGACCCTCCATGAGGGTCCTGATTGAGTTGGAAATTGAGCTCTAGGAGCTCCTGGGGGCTTGGGGTACTTATTATAACTATATCAGCACAAGGTGAGGGGCTTACCTTACCGTGTGGAGTGTGGGTTCTATAATTTATAGGATCTCAAGGTGATTGAGTATTTTATCTCATAAATTTCATATTGTAAATAATTTTCAATCTGCAAACGATTTCCCTAGAAAATATATAAAATAAAATGAAAAGAGGGTATTTTAAAAAATGAATAAAGAGAAAAGAAGAAAATAAAGAAAAATTGAAAGAAGTATAAAAATGAAATCAGAACCCCACAAAAGAAAAACAAAAGACAATAACATTGAAAGTGCTGCAAATTTAAATGCCACTACTGATAGATAGTTTTTTCTGTCAAATAAAGCAAGGCTGTGTGCAACTTGTTTAAAATTCCACAATGACTAGTTATTTGTTTAATCATACAACTTAATCATGGTTAAACATGTATAAATTTCTACAAATTAGATTAGAGAACAAAGATTTTCCAAACAGTTTAATCTTGGAAAATAAATAGTTAGGTAGAAAATGACATTGGTTCAACTGTTTAATCTGAGTCAATAAGAGAAATAAGTGATACGATTGAGTATATTTTAATATTTCATAAAAAGGGGAAATCTGAGTTTGCTAGTCTAAATGCACCCCTTGAAGAAGAAATAAAAAATGTTAGCTTAGAAAAATAATTTGAGTTTAAAAGGGTAGGCATAGGTACTTTGTTTGGAAAAATATTGAAAATGCACTTATCCTAAGTTTTAATATGCATTATACAATCAAGCGCAAAAAGGATATGTATGCTTTATTATACTTTATCCTAACTTTTGGATTGAAATAAAAATGCGCATCTTGACAAAAAATGTTTGTCGTATATGGTTAAAAGGTTCGCAGTTTCCCACCGTATGATGATCCTACTCTTTGAATCAATGGTGAAAAAATACGTTTTCCCCCCCTCTCCATCCTAGCTTTACTGCAAGGGGGGCCGGGGGGGGTATGAAAATGTGGTTTTCCCTACCGGATGCCACGACTACATGGCCTCCCCTCCATGTTTCGAACCCCCCCCCCCCTTAAACAACTAATGACTCCCTACCCCCTCCAAAAACTGCTCCCCCTCACTCCATTACTGTTGTCCCTACTCGATACCCCCACCACTACCCTTCTGCCACATTTCAAAGCCATTGCCAATCAAATCATTTCCTAGGGATTAACCGTTGGACATTTGATTAGCATGCATAAACATTAATCTAATGGACCCGTGCCCATTGCAATGGAAACCATGAAAATGTTCTTAAAACCTGGAACCTCACCCATTTTTGACCTTTTATGTCACAATTTCTCTGCAAAATTACGTTGATTTACAAGTTTTCCAGTGTGCCCGCAGTTGAAACAGCTGATCTACTTGTGATCGAGTGTCAGTTTTTTGTTTCCATTTCTTAATCAGTTATACACCTGCAACTCACTCCCGATAAACCTTTCTTCCCAATTCCAATTTAATCATTCAGTGATAATCATGCCTTAAAAGAAGAAGAACCAGGAGGACCTGGTGAATCCTTTATTTCATCCTCCCATAGATTTAGATCACACTCCATTAGCTTATAGGGATTACAAGATCAACGAGACACAGTGTGATTTACAACTGTTTAAACTCTACTGTTGATTGGAGGATAAGTATGTTGATAAAACAGATGAAATTAGACTCTAGGAGTCTAATCTCCTGCACTACATTTTCCCTCAGACCTTCCATGCCCCCAAATTCACCAGAAAATATCAAGCATGATACGTTCCCAATCAATGATCCATTATATCCCCTACTGGTGAAATCCTCTTCACCATTACTGCCCAATCTATAAACCAGATGATGCAAGCTCCCTCTATGGAAAATGGAACACCATTTTTCTTAGAAGCCCTCGGAGAACTTTATCAAAAACTAGATTTTTTCCAAAAGAGCCAGGATTTTTGACATTTTCTTACCAAAAAATACCTGATTGCCGAAGAAAAATCCTCCATACCCTTCCTCAATCTTCCCTAATCAAGCTAAACATATCATAATTGTAATTTCATACATTCTTGGTTATTATTCTAATTAGTGGGTAGATGAACCCATTTTAGGCTTCCTCTCCATTTTTTCCATAGATATAAAACCTTCCATTATATTTAATTTTAGTCAATTCCTGGCTTATAAAATCCATGAGAAGTTTCTTAAATTTCAAACTGAAGAATTGTTTAAATACACTTCAATTTTGATCTATATGTTTTATTATTATTAAAAATATAGGTTCAAATTTACCATGCAGAAGCTAGATGAAGAGGTAAACCAATAGCCAGTTATATTTTAGACTTCTATAGTGATGAAGGAGCAGTAATAATTCTCCTACAAGCACTTTATTAAACAGTTTGTTCACTCATCCATGAGTGTGCTAAACAGTTCAACATAACCCAAAATCAGTGAAGACATCAAGAGAATTCTGCACTTGACAAATCAAACAATGATTGGAGACTGGTTTTTTTACCAGAATTACACAGAAATCAGAGTGTATGGATGTGAGTTAGCACCATAAAATCTTACAAAATTCTTCCCCATGAGGAGTTTTTTACTTGAGTACATCAAAAAAATGTTGAATTCTGATGAAATACATTTTGTGTCAGCTAAAAAGAAATCATAGTTCAGAATCAAAACACATACTGGGTCTTTCATTTGCAACAGCAGGTCAGTAAGAGAAGAGGAAGATAAAATTCTTAAGGATATGAAATTAATCCTGAGTTTCACATGGTCTTATGACCCTCTGGGTATCATTTCCAAGCTGAGAGTAGAAAACAAAACTACTCCATACATTCATACCCAGAGGCTTGAGATAGAAATATATATAAACTAGGCACTATGGGTAGAGAATACATTACAGGAAGATGAGAAGCAAATAGTTTCTACATCAACATCACAGACTCCTGATCCATAGGAGAAATCAGCTAAAAGACAGAGAGAAGAAGAGTCACCTTAAATGATTGACAATGCAGGAAAAGAGTTCAATATCATGTACATGAAAAGAACAAAATTGAATCCAAAGGTAGACATAGAAAATGATTCAGATCAAGAGGTGCCTATGGTGATAAAAGAAACACCATCTTCCTCTCAGGCATGTGGCCAGTTTTTTGCATCTTCCACAACATCTTCAGTATCAAAATATCAACAAGAAAATGTTCAAACAACTAAAATTTTCCAAGGAGAGAAAGAAAAGACAATGTTTGACAAATTTAGGGAAATAAAGCTTAAGAATGAGATTCTTAAAAAAAACACTTATGTTTAATTCTGGAAGCATAATTCCAGCTCTCAAAGCAGACTACTGTAGTTTTTGACTAAGAGAATGGAAAGATGCAGATGACCTTCTTTGAGGCCCAAATTGCGCAACCCAAATAAGCATCAGATTATAAGAAAACAACATTTGAGTTTGATATAAAGGATATTCATCTCATTGACCAAATGGAGATGCATAAACAAATAGGTAAAATTATTTCATCCACTTTAACTAACACCACTATGAATGTTTCTAAACTACTAGTTTCATTATCCAATAATCAGTCACAGTTGAAGATGGAGAGGATTTATTCTCTTTCAAAGGGAACAAGGATTAAATCCTTAGAGGATTTAGTAGCCAAGACGGAGTATGATCCTGCAAACATGAAATCTGTAGAGGAATTAATCAAGAAGAAGAATGTTGAAATATCAACATTAAGGAAGTAGTTGAAACTGTTAGCTACTGAAGATCCCCTCACTAAGGACATTGAAGAGACAAAGACCCAGAAAAATAACATGATGAAGTTGATCATGGAGCAGAATGCTCAAATAAGGCAAATGGAAACTGAGATGGAGAAGATGATAAAAGAAAAGGAGAAGAATTCCAAGCTAGATATGATTATAATGGAGTTTGTACGTCTTACAACCATTCCCACAACAACATCTACAAGCTCCACTGCACCTACTACATAGTTTGCTGATGGTGCTGAACAATTGAACAAAGTTGTGGAAAATATGTCAATTCAAACAAAATAAACCAAAATTTGCAGGACCAGGTCAAATCATTGTAGGACTAGAAGACAAGGAGTGAAGCTTCACACTCTGCTGAAGCCCAGAGGGCTCAGAAGGTGATTGAGAGATTGTAGAAATATGAAAGTGAATCAACAATTGGACAAACCTTATCCCAAGCCAGGGAAATTATTTAGACAGACATCATGAATTCAATGGCTAAAATCTAGCCTTGTATTCATATTATCTTTAAGCAGAAATATTTTATCAAGAGAGAAAAAAAGGCCATAATAGAGATTAAAGAACAGTTGGGAGAAATGCCTACTACAACAACAAACATCATTAAATTCCTAAATCCTAACAACAACTATGAATTATATGATTTAGGAATTGATGATAGAAAATAAAAAATGTTGGAGGTAAAGAAGATTCTCACCAAAAATAATTTGGTTGTTCAGTTAGAAGAGAAGTGTCATAATTTGGAGATAGCAGTGAATATATTTTTTACCAAAATTGATGTTGGGGCTTTTGTTTTGAACAACACAATTTTGAGTTATGGAAGGCTAGGAGCGGAAATAATAGGTGGCAAAGAATAATAAAGGAAGGTAAGGAGATGTTGCGGTTGCGGAGAACCTGCAAACTTATGGCACAAAATAAGAAGGTGATAACATAGATGGCAGGAACGGGAGACAATGAACAGACATAAGGACTCCCATAAGCAGAGTCAATTGCGGGAAAGAGATAGGAAGAAGTGGAGCGCAAGGGAACAAATGAGTGAATAAGGGGGAAATACTGACAATGTTAGTTGGCAGGAGTAGATAATCAAGGAAAGAGTGAGCCAGAGAGGTTCAGTTCGGAGTATTGAGGGAGCTCTACGGAGCCTGTGTGTACTGTGTCGTGTTATCTTGAACTCTGCATAATATGTTATGTAATGTTTGGTTGAATTAATAGAAGTAGACTAATGCTGTGTTGTGAGATATGAGATGTATGACAATAGTTGATAGATGTATGTTCAGTTATTTTAAATTTTTTTTATTTTCGTATTGTTTATGGCTAAATGATAACTTATATCTCAAATTACATATGATGAATATGCTCTGTGTAATGGAATGGATGAATCACTATTAATGATCTCTCTTTGGTATTAATGGTCTAGCTTCCAATCCCAGTAAGGTCATGGCACGCCTCGGGTGAGACTGCTTGCTCCCTTGGGCAAGGTGAAAATGTCAGCAATGTCCTAGACTATAGTAGATTCTTGTTGGCTCCAAGCCTGAACCTGGGTCTTGCCCAGAGACCTCCTTTTCCACCAACAAATGATCTGTTTTTGCAACCTGAAAACATAACTAGAAGTTATATCATGGTATCGAGGATCTATGAGAGATAATTGTGTAACTGGTGGGACAATCATGTAGATTAGTTCATATTGCAACAGGCAGAGCTTTGATAGAAGAAGGAAAATACTGTCAAAGACCAAGTTCTATTTTCTAACTCGACGAGTGATTTGTATGAAATTTTATTGGGAAAATTTCTTGAAGATCTCCCTAACTGGTTGCGAAGACTTGATATCGAGTCACTTCCTAGAGGATTGCGTCGATCCCGATGTAATTAGACGCATAAAAACTTTACAATATTACACTGGTTAGATACATTCTTAACTTGAGCAATAGATTTTTGGGTACAAACTACTTTTGATGGGTATTTGTAGAGTTTGTAGCTGAATGATATGAATCTTCTACAAAAGCAGAAGATATATTTAAATATGGGTTGCAGGGAAAGTTGTAGAAAGAAGTCTCATTGTGGATTAAAAGTTTAATGGTGGACGAGGGGCTAATGTTGTTCCAAAGTACCGCAATGGAGGCTTAAACCTCCAGTACTGGTGGAAGGATCTGAAGGAAAGATTCTGCAAACAAGGGAAAAGGGAGAATAGGGATATGGACACCAGAACCTCCAGTAGGTTGAGAGAGCTGAGAGCACATCGGAGGGTGCAAATCATTGAGAAGTGGCGAGAAAGGGAGTATGAGAGTTTGAGAAGAAATAAAGGAATAGATCAAGAAAGGAAGAGGCACCACAGATGATAGAAGGGAGAGAAGGACAAGTGGGACCCAAAGGAATGGATGGGTCCTTCAAATAAGTTAAGAAAGTTCATAGGAGTGCATCTTGAAAAGAGAAGGGGAAAAAGTCTAATGAAGAGGAGGATGTGCGCCCTAAGGAGGAGTTCAATGTGGAGCTGCATGTTGCGATGGAGCAATTATTCCGAGAGAGGTCGACAACCATAACACAAGGTAATCCTATTCCCCAAGTTTCAAGTAACACTAGTCCTAACCTTCCCTTGGTACTTTACCATCCACCTGATAAGTTCTTGATAAATTTATGAAAGTCTAGCAAGTTGTGTAGTATTCAGTCCATAGTACATATAGTAGCTAGACATAGAATCTCTCAGCCAGGAAATAAAGGTTTCATATTAGTACCACCGACGCAAGTAAATATGGCAGGATCATTTACCCGATACCTGAAAATTTTCGGAAAAGGTAATGATGATGTGGAGAAGCATTGGTATATGTGTGAAGCAATTTGGAGGGCTTGATAAACACCAGATGTAGTTAAGTTAATCGAATTTCAAACTACACTAAGGGAAAGAGCTTTACTACGGCTCATCAAATGGTCAGAGGTGCACCAGAACCTAGCAATAGATGATGTTAAGAGAGAGTTTGTACAATAATTCAAGCTACCCCAAACTAATCAGCAAGGCTTGTCTGAACTATGGGAAATTAAATAGAGGGAAGGATAAACAACCTGGGATCTGATGAGAAGGTTTAAATATGCAATTGGGAAACTAAGTTACCCGATTGATCCAAACCACCAATGGGATTGGTTCATTAAAGCACTAATACCCTTAACAAGAACACCTCTGACCCAAAAAAATATTGATACCCTTCAAGATGCACTGGAGAAAGCAATGAAAATAGAAGCAGCGGCTGGATACCCGCAAGAGTTTAGAGGGGGAGTAGCTATGAAAGACCCATCCATACTAGGACCGCAACATAAAATAGCCATTTTGACAAAGAATATAAAATATATTCATTCGTTGTGACCCGCACAACCAAATGTGTGGTGTACACATTGTTTGTTGGAAGGAAATGTAGTTACAGAATGCCCAAGGTTATGGGGAGCCAATTTTGGGACTTCGGCAGCTGGAGCGTAGGGGGACCCCGCCTGTAGGAGGAGTTGTAGAAGTAAATACTCAAGGGCTATACCAATTACAACCCCATTTCCCAGGATTTCCTAATTAGCAGAATCAGACAATAGCCTAAAGCTATGAAATATGCAAAGATATTGATCATCCTCCACATTTGTGCCCCATCTTGAAAAATTATTCAAATGTTCCAAAAAACATATATTGTGAGCTTTGCACTTCAAAAAATCATCATACAAAAAAATGCAGATCCATGGATGCGCTAGAAGATCAACTGGATAGATCTTCCTACAGAGTAAATGAGACCCTAAGATGACGAGGAGGAGGAGGAATGCAAGGAAATAGAACTAGAGGAAGATGACCTGTAAGATGTTATAATTGTGATCAAGAAGGCCACGTAGTGAGGGAGTGTTCGCTACCAAGACGACCATGGTGTTCCTAATGCAGAGTGAATGCACATGTGTAATATTCCTAAATTAGCATGCAGCTAATTAGAATATTAATTTTGCTCCAAACGCATAGTTAGATGAATAAATGGGTAGGGAGACCCATAAATCTCTTTAGAAGCAATACAATCCCTCTTAATGGGGAAGTGGATCATATTCACAGCTGGATAAAATACCTTCATGTGTGAACAAAGGCCAATGCATGTGGACAAAGTCAAGTTTTACCAAGTCAACAAAGCTAGTATGGAAGAAGTGGAACATTAATGAAGATAACTCAGTGGGAATATGGATCAGCTTAGATAGTTAGAATAAAGCCAAGAAGACATTGCATGAAGATCCAGTCAAGGTTGACCAAATCCAAAAACACTGTTATGGAGGAGTGGCATTGATGATGGGACAACGTAGTTTTGGAGGGAGATTCATTGCATGAAGATGGAAACCCTAATGAGTGGGACCCAAGGTGAGAAGGATCACATTGTTTATAAGGAAGAGGATGGAAGCCATATGGGGTTAGATTATGATTATGATTTTATGATATATGGTATTTTTAGACATATTTCTTTCTCTTGATGTTTAGCTGAGGTAGAGTGTTATTTAGCACAGGGTGTTCCTGATCAGATTTCCCACCTCTTCCATTGAGTATCTCTTGGAGGATTCTTGCACCCTATTTTCCGCTATCTGGATGAATTCCAAGCTTCATCTTCCTTTGATAGCGTAGATCCTGTTGAGGGTTTGTCTGTTTCAGTAAGCTTCAGGAAGTGGAGACTAGATCTTTAGATCTAGGCCATTTCAGTACTTATTTTTAGTGGAGGAGGGTTCTACTCCACTGGAAGGACAATATTGAAGGTATTGAGCTTGATTTTCATATCTTGGCTGCAGGCCAACTACATTTTGTTGCCTATAGTGCAGTCCAGATCTAGATTTGCATAATTTTTGAAGAAGCAGCTGCAGGGTGGTTCAACACACCTGTTGGAGAGGTGATTTTATGAGTGTTGGGGATCTTCCCTTCACTTTGGAGATCTATTGGAGGAGGTCATATTATTGTTCATATCAGATCAGATCCACCTTAAATCTCATATCTACAATTTTTATTTGGTGTTTTGTTGAAAACCCCAAGGGGGTTCTATAGAGGAGCTTGTATAATGCATGGATCTGATATATATCTAAATTTTTATGCACATAGCAACTCTAGATCTGATGTACAACCTACTATTGTAGCAAACCCAATAAAAAAACTTTTTCAGGGTATTTCAGCTTTTATACATGGTTGCAACCCCTCTTTTTGCATGATTTTTGAGCAATAATGGCATGGGAGGCTTGTTTAACTAAGATACCATGATTTATTTCATATCTCCTTTTGTATATGGCTGTTATATTGTATAAATGAATGGATACATGGGCTACATTTAACTTTTATTGTGTATATTTCTAAAAAAATGTGTTTTTACTCCATGTATTGCTGATTTTTCCCATTTGGGAATATTACAGTGGTATCAGAGCATCATCTTGGCTCATCCTATGAGTTTTCAGCCAATATGATATAAGAAGAAGAGGAGAAGGAGAAGAGATTAGAATGATGGGAGCAATGAGTTTCATATCAACTCTTTTCATATCTAAGAAGGACCTCACCAAGGAGGTCAAGTAGAGAAAAATGGAGAAAAGAAGTGAAACCACATTAGGGTTTCAAGATGAAGAAGGTCCATGTACTTCCTATCAGTAAAAAGAAGATCTGGTATTGCATAAAGCTCCAAAGAAACATACTATGGTCCTTTCTTTTGAAGATAAGAGGCATAGAGATGGAGAAAACTTAGATCATGAGATTCTAAGTGAGTATCTTGCAGTGTATAAGTCTCAATCTAGAGCTTTCAAGGAGAATCTAACACCCCACAGTTCATTCAGCTCAAAGAAGAAAGGAGACCTTGCAGCAATAGAAGGAAGAAAGGTAATAGATTTCTATTTTCTACCTTTGATGGGTCATCCTCATGCACAACAAGGGCTTGGGGAAAGAGATTGGATGCATTTTTCCTACTACATCTAGTAGTAGAGATTTTTTTTGTTGAGATTGCAACGCTGCTCCTTGAGGGTGAGGCAAACATTTAGTGGTTTAGCCATTTGAGTCATGCAAAGGTGACTGCATATGAAGATTTCACTAAAAGGTTGATCAAAAATTTTGACAAGAAGAAATAAGAGGAGAAGAAGCCTTCACCATCACTTACTGTATGAGCACTTACATCAGGGGAAAATATACTTGCACCTTTGCAAAGTAGTCTTGATCTCTTGACATCTAGAGTCTCGTGCACTATTCTAAAGATGCATGAGGAGAAGGAGACTTGTACTAGTGTTGATGAAGCCATAGAAGATAAGCCTTCATCATCAGTAGTTGGGGAAGCCATCACACCGGAGGAAGGAACCCTTGTAGCAGTACAAGATGTTCCCAAGTTTTACCAAGGTATGCACATATTTCCATTTCCTTTTATTTTAGCACATCATATAGAGGATTATGGGGATATTCCATTGCATGACCAAGGGTCAAAACATATTGCTGATTTGGAGCAGCAGACTTTCACTATGATGAGCAACCTTGATTTACTCATGGAAGAGGTATACAGTCATCCTAGTGTATCATTGTTGAGTTACACACAACTCTTGGGGTTGGACTGTAGATTTTTGGAGGATGGGATGAGTATTTTCCTGAACCATGGCATGCAGAACTATATGTTCATCATAGAGTATGATTTGAATACATCAGATGCACCATCATGGAGATCAACAGTGCTGTCAATGAGTAGTAGTGATGAGTTGAGGGCCCAACCATTGTTGGAGAATTCCAATGACCCTCCCATATGTATAACAGAGGATAGGAAGATAGTTTTTAGGGGACATCTTAGGATGGATAACATTTCTCATGGTTGTGATGGATATTTCTTGATGAACATTTCACATCATGATGGGAGGTTTTTTCCTACCACATATTTGGATCCTTATGGGGTAAACTTGGTCATTGATGAGTGGTCTTCATTTGGAGGTCTCAAGGAGATTTCATTTCAGCATCCCATGAAATGCAAAGACAAAAATCTGATTTGGGAGGAAGGTATTCTCCATTGGAGGAATGCCAATTTTGGACATGAGGATAGACACTCACCATGGGTTGGATGGGTGATTTTGATGAGCAAGAAGTTGGAAAGCCACTTGCAGATTTATGATACCAGGTAGCAGGAGCCAAGACTACGTTGGCTACTCTTGGAAGAGTTTGGCCATCATGTGACATATCCTTCTCCAAAGGGTATGTTGGTGGAGGAAACTTGGCATGACACTTAAATCATATGGCTGAAAGGAGTTTGGGTGCATTGGGGTGATGTGATATCTTTCATATCAACTATCATGTTGTTGCTCCATGATTTATATGATGATGGTGTGGGGAGGCAACTAGAGCTTTTTTTGCTTTGGTTGTTACTGATAAAGTATGGGCTGATCTTCTCCCATACTTTGCATGATGTTGCAGGAGTAGGAGATGGCACTATCATGGTGCAAAGGGGCTACTCCTTAACCTTTTAGGATGAGGAGGATCTCCCACATATAGTAGCAATATGATTGTTGACTTTGGCATGAGGGATGTCAAAGGGAAATACAACCACATGTGGGGAGCTTCACATTTTAGATCTTCAGTGCTGTCTCTTAGGAGGATTGATCCATATTGGAGGTCTCAAATTTTGCTAGTGTACTCCAAGGATCTTGGTTCTTGCATGATTCTTGATGACCCGGAGGGAGATGACAGATACATGGTGGATGATGAGGTCATCTATTCTTACGGCAGAGTCTTCTTGACTAGAGCTTCTAAGCTCAAGGAGAAGCTGTTACATGCAGCACATGTGGACTTTCTTTCCATGCACTTTGATGCATATCATTCCTTGATGGAGGAGTTCACTTGGGAGGGCATCCAATAGGATGTATATCAGCATATGGAGAGATGCATAGCCTAGATGATGATGGAGAGGTTGTCACAACCACTTCCCTACTCATTGAAAGTGAGGGAGAACTTTTAGTTGAGCCATTTCAGCTCAATGACCAAGGTACATGGTAGAGGATGTACATTTATGCATTATAATTTGTACTCTTTTAATTTTTGTGAGCAGCATCTTGTACCAAGCAGGATCATTCCTTCTTGTATATTGTATTGTGATGTACTTGAGGCCATTTGTGGCATTGATGTTAGCCATTCTATTGGTGGTTTGTAGGGGAGGCCACATGATTCTTGGTGTGTACCATTTGCACCGAATTTTACTTTCATGATCATATCTTGTAGGGTGATTGTGGTAGCAAACAAGTGGTTGAAAAGACACTTGCTACACTTTTTTTTGAGGCAAGAATTGGATGAAATGCACTAGTTGCACATATGGAGCTATGATCCACCTCCTGGTTGTCATATGGAAGCTTGTTTTTATTTGCTTATGCTTCCATATATTGATGATGTTCTTGTTCTTATGGCAAGCTTTGTTGGGAGGATGGCACAAGAGTTCGAGGTGCCCATTGGGATTATGATTCTCCATACATCATATGTTGCATCTTTCAGGAGAAATAATGGGAAAACCATTATTGCCACACTACACCTCTTGTCTTCATGTGGGAGGAGCCATTCAGAGAACTTGAATTCTTGGGAGAGGCACTTCATGGATGTTTTGATTGGTGGGGTGACTTGGGTCATTATTGGAGACTGTAATATTTCAGCCGAAGATCAGAAAAAACCCCATACATATCATAATTTGAGAGAGAAATAATGTGGGATGGACATTTTAGTCCCACATATTTAGCGATGCATCTGACCTTCTTTGCAGGAGCCTAAGGTGGAAGGGATGTTTCAGGAGTTACCATGTTGGAGGGTGACTCACCTTTTGTGTATGATAGCTTGGGGATGGAGGCTTCACATGGGGATGATGATTCCCAATATATTTCTGATTCCATGCATCAAGAAGGCCTCTAGACCACATATATTCGTTTCCATGGATATCCCACTTTTACATGATGAGAGCCATTTGGATTTTTCACCAAAGGCATGCTTTTACACATGGGAGGAACAACTTGAGAGCACATTGATGAGAAAACATCTTGTTCTTTGGAGGAACTTATCACTTGAAGATGCTACAGGAGGAAGGGGAGAGGCTCTTCAGTTATATCCTTGCAGTTGCTTGAGGACAAGCAACATTTGGGAGGGGAGGACTGTAATATTCCTAAATTAGCATGCAACTAATTGGAATATTAATTTTTCTCCAAACACATAGTTAGATGAATAAATGGGTAGGGAGATCGATAAATATCTTTAGCAGCAATAAAATACCTCTTAATGGGGAAATGGATCATATTCACAGCTCGATAAAACACCTTCATGTGTGAACAAAGGCTAATGCATGTGGACAAAGTCAAGTTTGACCAAGTCAACAAAGCTAGTATGGAGGAAGTGGAACATTAATGAACATAACTTAGTGGGAATATGGAACAACTTAGATAGTTAGAATAAAGCCACCTTGAGTGTGGAAGAAGACACTGCATGAAGATCCAATCAAGGTTTACCAAATCCAACAACGCTATTATGGAGGAGTGGCATTGATGATGGGACAATGCAATTTTTTGGAGGGAGATTCATTGCATGAATATGGAAACCCTAATGAGTGGGACCCAAGGTGAGAAGGCTCACATTGTTTATAAGGAAGAGGATGGCAGCCATATGGGGTTAGCTTATGATTATTATTTTATGATATATGGTCTGTTTAGACATATTTCTTTCTCTTTCTGTTTAGCTGAGATATAGTGTTGTTTAACACAGGGTGTTCCTGATAGGGAATCCCACCTCTTCTATTGAGTAGCTCTTGGAGGATTCTTGCACCATATTGTCTGCTGTCTAGCTGAATGCCAAGATTCATCTTCCTTTTAAAACACAAATCCTGTTGAGGGTTTTTATGTTTCAGTAAGCTGCAACAAGTGGAGACTAGATCTTCAGATCTAGGCCATTTCAGTGCTTATTTTCAGTGGAGGAGGGTTCTACTCCATTGGAAGGATAATATTGATGGTATTGAGCTTAATTTTCATATCTTGGCTGCAGGCCAACTACATTTTGTCACCTACAACGCAGTTCAGATCTAGATCTGTGTAATTTTCTGAAGAAGAAGCTGTAGGGTGTGTTTGGTGTCTAATTGACGATGTCAATCAGAGTTCAATTTAATGTCAACCCGGGAAGGTAAAATTAGAAGTGCCACCTATAGGTCTAGAAATATTCCTAATTTGTTCGAGATCTTAAATTTCCCTTACAAGAACACATTCATCAAGATCTCTTCCAACAACTAAACAAACCTAGATCTAACATTCGTCAAGATCCTAAGGTTCTCTTACAAGAACACATGAATTTTAGGATATCCTCCAATATTAGAACATCTAAACACACCTATATCTAACATTATTCAAGATCCTAAGGTTCTCTTACAAGAACACCTGAATTTTAGGATCTCCCCCAATATTAGAACATCTAAACAAAAACTTAAAAGCTGAAATGAAATAAAAACGTAAATTAAATTATACCTAAAATAAGCATGCAAGTGAGACCATGGGGGGCCTCCATAACTCCACATGCACACCTCTTCAAAGGAGACTCAAATGTAGAAGCAACAAAATCAAAGTATGATTCTTTATTTCAAAATCTTCATCATGATGTACAAACCAAATCTAAGATTACAACTCTAAGATTACAAATGGAGGAGATTGTACTCCTATTTACACAATGGGATGAGATAACAAACTCATAATGATGATCCAATAATATCTCTTTAGTTCCATACATCTCTCAACCATCTAGACACATAACCCCTTTTTGTCCTTGATCTTCTCCATAAGGCTTATCTTATCAAATTTGAAATTGATCATTCAAGGGCACATAAAGGTGTCTTGGAAGCTTCCTTGGAACCTACACATGTCACAAAAACAATCCACTTTCCATATATGAAGTAAAATATATTATTTTCTAATATTTAATCAAGAATTTCTCTTAAAAATGCTTGAAAATAAATAATATTTGGAAGATATAAATGAGACCCATTAATGATGAACAATAGGGAAAATGAAGTGACATGGTAGTGAATGATGAGTGATATAATGGAAGGATAGGTGAAAAATGTATGGTAATGAGTGATATTTGTATGACATTTTGAAGCCCAACATACCCCCCAACTGAAGCTCTTGCATGTCCTCATGCAATCTACTACAATGACTTATTTGATTTGATTCTTAGATGAGCTTCCTTTGATTGAATTATAAGATGTTTGGTTCTTGTGTAACAACCATCTTTCAATCATGGAATTCCTTTTAACTTTGCACATCTTTTGATAACTTTTATTTTTGCAAAGCATTTGCATCTTTTAATGATTGGTTCTTGTGTTACAATCATTATTTACTTTGTTGAAATCTATCATTTTAAGAAGTCATTTAATATGCTCATCATTTTGTAGTAGTTTTTATTGTGGGAAGACTATGTGGGTTAAGATGTAATATGAATGAGAGAAAGAAATGAAGTTAGCAATTCCCCCCCCCAACTGATGGTTTTTGGAAATTTTTAATGAGAAAGGGAATAGTGAAATAGTGAACTATTTTCCAAATATCATCATTTTAGCATCTAAAAAGAATTTCAAGATTAAAGGCTAGAAAACATCATACCTTACTTACCTAAAGAATTGGATGAATCATGCATGTTCAACTGCTACAATTCTGATCTGAAGCTTCTTCTGCAAGTTGTGGATGAAAGATGGATTTTTATTGTCGTATCTGCTGCTAGATAGTCTAATGAATCTGATGAGTCTGCTGAATATGGTTGAAAATGTATAAGGCTTGGAAGGTATACAAAATATAGAAGTTACATTTTCTAGCCTTATTTATTGTCTTGTCCTTAAGTCATGACAAACTGAAAAAAAATGAAAGGAAATCTTCTTCATCTGCTACAAAATATGGGTCTTCAAGTCTTCAACGCTCGATGGCACAAATCTTGCTATGTGAATAAATGTCTTGTTTTCGAATATAACAAGAAGTTGTTAACTTAGTGGCCATTAATGAATGCCACTAGCCAACATGAGAGCTCCCACCATTGATTCCAATGGGATTCAAGATGCCTAACACATCTTTGTAGGTACAAATAAGTTTGTTGTGGTCGAGTCACGTACAAGATCCAATGAACAAGGAATATTAATGTACTTCCATTGTTCATTGGCAAGAGTACTTGCCATTAAGGCATGCAAGTCTCTAGGTGTTTTTTAAATATTATTAGAATCTAGGAATTTGACTCAATGATATGTAGAAGCAGGTTTTTATTGGTGGGTTAGGAATGGGGAAAATGTAATGAAGTGTATGTGGCAATGGAAAATGGATAATGTCTCTTTCTGGAATTATGGCATGCAAAATCTCAAATATGCAATGGAATGCAAACTCTCAAATATAGCAAATCTGCTCCTTAATTCTTGACTGCTTCTTAAAATAGCTGAGTTTGACCAACGTTGACCATCCACTTGTAGACGTTGAATTCAAATGTGGATAAGTATTTCACCATCCTTGTACATTTAGGAACAAACCTCATGTCTTTGAATTTTGCTATCTGTCATGAAACATGTCAAACCTTTAAGCTATTACAAGAAGTTGCAAGAACTTGTAATTTTCTGGAAATTTCATTTATAATCATGGATTGGTTCTTTAGAATTTCTCATGAAATTAGTCGTTTGAAGACTAATTGTGTGCACAATGTAATGTCCTTACTGATCACTTGATTAACCTGTAACCTGCGAAAAAAACTTGGCAGAAAGAAGACATAAGTGTGTTCAAGAAGAAATGGACAGTTCCTTCATGATTCTTACGCAAAAATTTTGTACCTAAATAAAACAAATTAAGGACAGTAAAAGTGTTTAAATTGACTCAATCATGATATTAATATCAATCCGTTCTTAAAGAAATAACAATGAAAAGTAAATTTACTCCTTGTCAGATAACACATGTGCATGGAAAAGAGCTCGACATTATAGATTTGTTGTGTCTCTCAAACATGAACCTTTTCCTCAAATGAATGCAACCTACTTTGCCCACAAATTCACTTTAAAATGTTGACAATTCTAGAAACCCAACATACTTTTATTTTCCCCCGAACTAAAAATATTGCATGTCCTCATGCAATTTAGTCATTTTATGATTTTTGGGGAAGGAATAGTTGGTTTTATGAATTTTATGTGGGGCAATTTTTTTTTTTTAAGTGAAACAAAATTTTTAAATAAGAAAATAAAAAAGAAAAGTTATTTTGCCATTGATGATTGATGTTGATTTTTTTTAAACAACAAATTTAAAAACAAAATTTCTAATTTGTTGATTGATTTTTTTTTTTTTTAGAAAAATAATAAATAAATTAAGATACCATTTTTTTTTTAATGTTATTTTTTTTTTAATAACAAATTAAAATTATTTATTTATTTATTTATGTTAATTTATTTTTATATTGTTTTTTTTTAAATAATTCCAACAAAGAAACTAATTAAAAATAAACAAACCCTAAGCAACAAAAAGCCAAACATAAAAAAAATTGCCAAATCATGTATTCGTAATTGAACCTGGAGCAACGATGCTTCAAAGACATTGTTGTTGGAGGAGGATTTTCCCGAAGTAAGCGTGAATTCTTTGTGGAAGAAGGGATCCATCCAGAAGGTTCTTTCTCAATTCATCCGATGATAATGATTCCGTAGGTTGCAATCCTGGATATGTATGACTATGTTTCAGATGGACATAGGATCACTAAGTCATATGGCATGGGTTTTACACGATTGTGGCTGGACGCATGTTGTGGAAGATAGCTCTCTGAGTGAGTCTAGATCTCAGAAATTTCATCCATATGGATTATCATAAACATTTTTGAACCATTATCATGACAAACGACTCATGCTTGATATCCTCAAAGAATATTTTGTCCAGAAATATTTAAAATAGAAATATGTCCTCAAATCCTTTAGTTGTGGCAGAGAGTAGATAATTGTTGTGATTCATCTCTGACACTCGATGGGTTTACCAACAGTTCTCAAGCACTAGAAGCACTATGATCCACAACTAAAGACCAAAAGCTGATCCTCTAGTCCTATGTAGAAAATTCAATTGTTCCACCAGTCAGGAAGAAGAAGAGCGATCAGATGCCAAACATCACTGCCACGGCCGCGCACACAAAGCCGCGCACACTCTTTGGATCCTCTGATCAAATCCTCTCAGGTGTATAGAAGGCACAGATGCTTTGTGAAGACTTGCAGCTGAAGGCAAGTTCTCAAATCATGCATATTTCGTGCATTGTAATTTTTCCTGATCCGGGCATGCCAAATTTGAGCGAGCAAGCCAAAAAAGATCCTTGGCGTTTGTTAATTCAGTCTCGGCTTTGTCAACCTACGTGTAATAAGAACTTTGAATTCAAAGTCGACGTGTGTTGGTGTTTTATGTTTTGTGTTTCTGTTTGTTTTTTTTTTTTAAGTTTTTCGTTTGTTAGTTTTATTTAAATGTATTTGTTTTATTTGTTTAAAAAATTTTATTTGCTTTATTATTTTGAATTGTTTTTTTTTTTTTTTTTTTTTAAATTTTGTTCATTGATGTGTTGTTTGTTTGTTTTCTTTTAATTTTTAATTTTTTTTAAATAATAATATATATATGATATATATATTATTACTATGACGTGGGAAATTTTTTATTTTTATTTTATTATTATTTTTTTTAAACTAAAAAAAAACTAAATTTTATCTAAATTTGTTTAAGATGATCTTTTGCTCATTCACAAAAAATTTTATTGTCGTATTGCAAATTAATTTTTCAGTGAGAGTATTTTTATTTGAAATAAATTGATAGATTTTTTTATCTTTTCGATCGCACGAAGCGCAGGAAGAAAGCATATTAATCTCTTGATTTATTTATGCAGTTTAGTGTGGATGGATAATAAACACAATCAAAATATGCGGCAAAACGTCGCATTATCTATACTCTTTCTGCAATGTCGCAGGGGTGTTTAGACTCTCGAAAGACAAATATTTCCGATAATCAAGCTCCTAGCTTACCTGTGATATAGAAACAAGATATAGAAATGGTATGATGAAGTAGTTCTTACAGTGCCACTGAATTTATTCATTTATTCATGATGATTTATTATTTTTATTTTTGAAAAATAAGACTAAAAACTTGTAATGATAACGACTTCTAATGACTTCTAATGAGATCTCATTTTTATTTTTCTAATCTATTCTACCTAACTTGCTTGAAAGGTTTATTTATTTCCTAGGTAAAATAATGCTTCCAGTGAAGCTATCTACGAACTAAAAATTCAAAAATGCTCACATCAAGATTTAAAAATTTTACATTATGTTTTACAAGTATGTGAGTAACCTATCTTAGAGTTGGCTCAAGGTTATTGTCCTTGCTCTCTAAGAAATACCCGTTCAACATTGTCAAATTCCTCATCCATAGATGGATTAGTGAGAAATGGGGGGTTTAAAATAAAAACTGAATTTAAATTAACTATGTACGAAAATAAAAAAAGAATGCTCCAAACTTTGAACTCCTTTATGAACCTACTGTCACCAAGTTCCACAAATTATTCCATAAAAACAAATGCATAAAATAATTACTAAATCCTTCTAGTTGCACTTCCTCGGCAACGACGCCAAAATGTTTGGTTTCTAATTGATGATGTCAATCAGAGTTCAATTTAATGTCAACCCGGGAAGGTAAACTTAGAAGTGCCACTTATAGGTCTAGAAAGATTCCTAATTTGTCTGAGATCTTAAAGTTCCCTTACAAGAACACATTCATCAAGATCTCTTCCAACAACTAAAAAAACATAGATCTAACATTCTTCAAGATCCTAAGGTTCTCTTACAAGAACACATGAATTTTAGGATCTCCTCCAATATTAGAACATCTAAACAAACCTAGATCTAACATTCGTCAAGAACCTAAGGTTCTCTTACAAGAACACTTGAATTTTAGGATCTCCTCCAATATTAGAACATCTAAACAAAAACTTAAAAGCTGAAATGAAATAAAAACATAAATTAAATTATACCTACAATAAGCATGTAAGTGAGGCCATGGGGGTGTTGAAAATGCAGCAAGATGATGGAGCTTAGTGAAATGAAGTTGCCTTCACTAAGTGGGCCCGCAGGCAAATTCTGGCGCAAAATCTATTTTTAGACTATGTCTATTTTTAGACATATGGAGCATGGTCCGGGGATTGCAGTATGAGATTCTTGGAGCATTGGTCATGTTGGTAAAAAATAGATGGGACTCTATTTTTTGGACTTATAGGTCGAAGTCTATTTTTAGACTGCCTCTCCTTAAAATAGGGAAGTCAAATATTATTTACCCTTAATAATATTTGGACTATAAACTTCAGTTTACTCTCTTGGAGCACTTCAGTTCGAGCCTTGGAAGTGGCTCATGCATCTGACAGAGAAATTACGCTATTCCTAGGGTTTGATGGCATCATGCATGGTTGACTTCAGTTAGGACTTCAGTGGCAGAAGTTTGGTGGAGTTAATGAGACAGATAGTGGAGTTGTGTTCTGTTTATTTTAGTTGAACTAGTTGAGATTAGTTTAACTAGCTAATCAATTAGTTATGAGTGGAGTGAATTAAATGTTATTTAATTCATTAATTAGTAACTCATTATTCAACTCAAGAACACATCAGTTCACTACAGTGCATGATCAGTTCAGTGGAGACCAGTGAAAGAGGTAGATGAAGGGGTGGAGTTAGCTATCAGTGGCGACATCAGTTGTGCATGAGATTTGCACCACACTTGGAGGAATTTCCCATGATGATTGCGCTGTCAAGCCAAGGAGATTCGAACCTTGGATCTCTATATAGACAGGCCTGGATTGCGCAATAGAGGCAAGGCAATTGGCGGTGAGTTTTGAACTAGTAACTTGTTCAAAACTGAGCTAGATTGTGGGTAACTGTATGAGAAAGTACTGAGTACTTGTGAGGAGTATTGTACTGAGTTTGTTACTTGATTTCTCCATTATAATATACACAATAGCTTCGGGGTTTTCAGCTATAAGCTTTCCCCATACATACTGTGTTAATGTGTATGATGATTTGATGTGTTATCGCTTGATTTTATTTCCGCATGTTTGATGATATGAGTGGAAGAGATTATGTGTTGCATATAAATTCGAATTGTATGTGATCGGGATAGTCTCGGTGGATAATTAATCATTATTCAGCAAATTTCTACATGGTATCGGAGCTATTGAAGCAGAGATTGATCATCACAGTGATTACAAACTTATTTCGATAGACAGAGTCTGCATGCGGGCCAGGTAGCCTCCGGATTCATCTTTCTTCGGAAAGTGAAAGGTCTGGTAAATGCCCCTTGTAGTCGATCTCTGTGCTAGAAATAATTTGTTCTCACAGATCTAGAGCGGTTGAGCTTTGAGGTGGAATTAGAAATTTTGCAGCAGTTTTGTTTTCTTGGTGCCAGTGTTGAAAATGTCTTTCAACGGTTTGCGACTCGAATATGCTCTTGAAGGCAGTTCGAATTATGTTGCATGGAAGGATCGCATGGAGGCATTATTAGAAGATAATGGTCTGAAGGAGTTCGTAGATACGGATGTCCAAAAGCCCACTGATCCTGCTGAAGTCGAAGCATGGCAAAAGAAGATGGCGAAATGTCGAAGGATCCTGTTGGAGGGCGTCAGGGATCATATTGTATCCAGCCTGCATGGAAAGGCTACTCCATATTTAATGTGGAAAGCTTTGACGGATCTATTCCAGAGTAAGAGTGACCAAAGGAAGCTGGCACTCAAAGATAAGCTCGGGAACATCAAGATGGAGAAGGGCGACAGTATCGCCAAATACCTCACGAAGTTCACTCAATGCAGAGATGAGCTGGGAAGTGTGGGGGTGATTGTCGAAGATGAGAACATGGTCAACCTGGCTCTCCTTGGTCTTCCGAAGGCTTGGCACTCATATCAAGATAGTGTCAATGGTCGGGAGAAGCTGCCGGGATGGGAGCGCCTTTGGGCGGATCTCATGCGGGAGGAGATAAGGAGGACTACTCGAGATGGATCTTCATCAAAGGGAGCTGATGAAGAAAACTGCGCTTTGGTGTCCAAAGCTAAGAAAGGGAAGGGTAAGAAAACCTCTCATTATGGAGCTAAGGGCAAGAAGCAGGATATGGAAAAAGTGAAGTGTTTTTCATCACATGATCACGGACATTATGCTACCAACACTGTCCAAAGAAGAAGAACAAGCAAGTGAAGATTCAGATGGAGAAGCTTTTGGCTTCATAGTTCGAGCTTGAATTTTCACTAATCGCATGCTCGTTTCAAGTGTGTTGGGACGGTGTGGTTCTTGATGTGTGCGTCATTTCATATGATGGGAGATCTGGATTTGTTCTCGTATCCGGAGGACAAAAGATTTGGGTGTGTACATCGAGATGGGTGATGATGGTAGATACAATACATCGTACTACCATATCCTTTAAGAGGAGTCCGGGTAAACCCTTTTTAATCGAAGGATGTCATGCATGTACCGGGATTGAAGAAGAACTGATCTCCGTGGTGATGTTGGAGGATAAGGGGTATGATGTGGTCTTCAGCGAAGGAAAAGCTCTCGCGCAAGAAGATTACCGGAGAGACCCGGAAGATAGGGGTTCAAACCAAGAACCTTTATCGGGCCGGGCAGTAGATGGTCGCGCAACTATGGCATGCAAGAAGTGAGAAGTGGTGAGCTCTAGATGATGAGGGCGAACCGTGGCACAGAGATCGTCACTCACCATGGAGCTTTGAAGATTCCCCGGGGCAGCGATTTCTACCGGGCTTCCTAAGGGCAATTTTTGCGTTAACAGCACAAGGCAAGGGGTGTACTTTGGGGAAGTATGTGAAATCCACTCACGAGAAGGATAGTCGCGCCACGACAATCCTTGAGAGTTCACACGTACGTGTGTGGTCCTTTTCTCGCTGTTTTCCGACAAAGCAAAGCACAAGTATTATGTGATCTTGTTGATGATTTCTCTCGAAAGTGTTGGATCTTCTTCATGCAAGAAGAGCAATACATTCGCGAAGTTTTGTGAGTTTAAAGCACCGGTCGAGAAGGAGTTTCCGGGGAAGGTGATTGCTCTAAGGAGTGATAATGGTGGTGAATTCATCTCGGCTGAATTCAAGGAGTTCTTCCGCAGCGGCGAAGGGATTCGAGAGAGCTCATCGCACCCCATAACCCACAAAGCAACGTGTTGGCCGAGCCGAAGAACAAGTAACGATCGTGGGTGCCGCACGGCGATGTTGCATGATCGTGGCCTACCCTTCACTGTGGGCCGAGGCATGCAATACATCACAGGCGGTGCGTAACCATTGTCCTCACAAGGTTCTTGGCATGAGTACACCAGAGGAGGCTGGTTTTGGCAAGAGGCCTCGATATTTCCATTTGCGGATCTTTGGTTCTCCCGTCTACATGCATGTGACGAAGGATACGAGAAGGAAGCCGGGATCTTAACCGCCGAGGCTAAATATTTGTGGTACATCGATACACCTCACAACTATCGTGTATTTGTCGACAAGCCGAAAGACTCGCTAGTGAAGGACATAAAATTTCAGAGGAGAAAGCCATGCAAAGGTTTGCTTGAGAGGGAGCTACACTTGCATGCAGATGAGGAGTCGTTAGTTCTAAGGAGTGAGCTCTGGCTGTGGATCAACCACAAGAAGAGGTTCAGGAGGTGGAAGAAACCACCCATGCAAGCCGCCAACCATCGCAGGGTGCATGCGCACTACAGAGCCGAGCGACCGGCTCTAGATGCGTAGAAGGTTGTAGGACCACCTACAAGACAAATGCGGTGACAGAGGCGGGCCACCGGATCGCATTAATCGGATACATGGCTCTTGTGAGTCAATGTATGACAGCCATCCTATTTTGAGGAAGTCATGGAGGAACCCGCATGGGTTGATGCCATGATCGAAGAATATGATTCCGATCATCGTGTGAACAATGCATAGGAGATTGTCCCAAGACCGTGGGGGAAATCAAGCAGTGGGTTCACATGCATCTACAAAGTGAAGCAGGCGGTTGACGGGAGTGTGGAAAAGTATAAGGTGAGATTTGTCGCCCGTGGCTTTTCTCGTCGCATCGAGGGGATCGATTATGAGGAGACCTTGCACTCGTTGCAAGGTACTCTTCGATACGGACGATCCTTGCTCTCTCGCGTATGGGGTGGCACATTCATCGATGGATGTGAAGACTACATTCCTCAATGGAGTTATTGAGGAGGAGGTGTACATAGAGCAAACAAGGTTTCGAGATCTTCAAAGAAGTGAGTCGCATGTGTGCCGACTCAAGAGAGCACCGTATACGGGCAAGCACCTTGTGCTTGGTACACTTGACAGACAATACTTCACCGGCTTGGATTCTCCAAGAGTGAGGCGGATCCTAACTCCGTACTCAGATTGTGGTGGAGGGAAGTCGTTGATCATCGTATCGTATGTAGATGATCCGATTTTTGACCGGCGATGAGTGCTGATACTTTCATGCAAGGAGGATCTTGCACGAGAGTTTGAGATGAAGGACTTGGGCATCCTTCATTATTTCCCCGGGATTGAGATTTGGCGTCGTTAATCCAGGACTATTTGTTTCTCATGGTAAGTATGCTCCGGAGTTTCTCGAGAGGTTCAACATGCAAGGCCGGCAAGTCACGACACTCCTCTTTCCCGGTGGTTGGAGGAAGGAGGATGCTACTTCAGCGAGGTAGGATGCCACCGTCTATCGACGCTGGTGGGGCTGTTTATGTATCTCCGGTCAATACACGACCCGATATATATGTGCTTAACTACCTTTCACAAGCAGGTTAAGCCTACCAAGCTCTTTGGAATAAGTGTGCAAGCATGTATTGTGCTATATTAGAGGCACATCGTTATATGGATCATGGTACGCATGTGAGGATGAGTTGAGGCGTGCGGTTTGCGACCAGATTGTATCATATCGAGATTGTGTTCGCCAGAGAATCATGATGCTTTCATATGTTCCCAATTTCCGGGAGGATCGGGGGATGCCGATTATCCCGACAAAGGCGCTCACCAGAGCAAGTTCAAATTCCACAAAGGCGTGATAGGTTGCAGATAATCCATATATCGCCGAGAGGAGTGTTGAAAATGCAAGAAGATGATGGAGTTTAGTGAAATGAAGTCGCCTTCACTAAGTGGGCCCGCAGCAAATTCTCGGCGCAAAATTTATTTTTAGACTATGTCTATTTTTAGACATATGGAGCATGGTCCTAGGATTGCGTATGATATTATCGAGCATTGGGTCATGTTGGTAAAAATATATGGGACTCTATTTTTCGGAATTTGCTGTGTCAAAGTCTATTTTTTAGATCGCCTCTCCTTAAAATAGGGAAGTCAAATATTATTTACCCTTAATAATATTTGGACTATAAACTTCGCCATTTCTCTTGGAGCACTTCGCTCGAGCTACGTATGGCTCATGTATCCGACGTAGGAATTACGCTATTCCTAGGGTTTGATGGCATCATGCATGGTTGACTTCGGCTAGGACTTCAAGTGCAAGTTTGGTGGAGTTAATGAGACAATTAGTGGAGTTGTGTTCGTTTATTTTAGTTGAACTCGGTTGAGATTAGTTTAACGATAATCAATTAATATGAGTGGAGTGAATTAAATATTATTTAATTCATTAATTAGTAACTCATTATTCAACTCAAGAACACACGCTCTCACTACGTTGCATGATCGGCTCAAAGGAGACCAAGAAAGAGATAGATGAAAGGGTGGAGTTAGCTATCGTTGGTGACATCAGCTTGTGCATGAGATTTGCACCACACTTGGAGGAATTTCCCATGATTATGCCAAGCCAAGGATATTCGAACCTTGGATCTCTATATGTATTGTGCTTGGATTGCGCAATAGAGGCAAGGTAACATGTGAGTTTTGAACCAGTAACCCGTTCAAAACCGAGATAGTTTGTGTGTAACTTCATGAGAAAGTACCGAGTACTTGTGAGGAGTATTGTACCGAGTTTGTTACATGATTTCTCCATTATAATATACACAATAGCTGCGGTGTTTTCAGCTATAAGCTTTCCCCATACATACCGTGTTAATGTGTATGATGATTTGATGTGTTATCGCTTGATTTTATTTCCGCATGTTTGATGATCCGAGTGGAAGAGATTATGTGTTGCATATAAATTCGAATTGTATGTGATCGTGATAGTCACTTGTGGATAATTAATCATTATTCAGCAAATTTCTATTGTGGGGCCCTCCATGACTCCACAAGCACACCTCTTCAAAGGAGACTCAAATGTAGAAGCAACAAAATCAAAGCATGATTCTTTATTTCAAAATCTTCATCATGATGTATTGCATTCTAAATCTAAGATTACAAATGGAGGATATTGTACTTATTTATACAATGGGATGAGATAAAAAACTCATAATGATGATCCACTAATCTCTCTTTAGTTCCGTACATCTCTCAACCATCTGTACACATAACCCCTTTTTTTTCCTTGATCTTTTCCATGAGATCATGATCTTCTCCATAAGGCTTATCTTACCAAATTCGAAATTGATCATTCAAGGCCACATAAAGGTGTCTTGGAAGCTTCCTTGAACCTACACATGTCACAACAACAATCCACTTTCCATATATGAAGTAAAATATATTATTTTCTAATATTTAATCAAGAATTTCTCTTAAAAATGCTTGAAAATAAATAATATTTGTAAGATATAAATGAGACCCATTAATGATGAACAATAGGTAAAAATGAAGTGACATGGTAGTGAATAATGAGTGATATAATGGAAGCATAGGTGAAAAATGTATGGTAATGAGTGGATATTTGTATGATATTTTGAAGCCCAACAAAGTGGTTCAACACACTTATCACTGAGAGGTGATTTATTGAGTGTTGGGGATCCGCCTTTCACTTTGGAGATATATTGGAGGAGGTCATATTGTTATTCATATCAGATCAGATCCACCTTTAGATCTAAATATTTTAGTAGATTCAAGAAATTTCAAATCTCGACTACGCTGTGCTTGGTGTTTCGTCGAAAATCCCAAGGGGGGTTCTATAGAGGACCTCGTATAGTGCATGGATATGATATCGATCTAAATTTTTATGCACATAGCAGCTCTAGATCCGATGTACAACCTACTTTTGTAGCGTAATCTAACAAAATAACACCGTCGTGTATTTCATCTTTTATACATGGTTGTGTACTCTCTCTTTTCGTATGAATTTTGAGAAATAATGGCATGGGAGGCTTGTTTAACTAAGCTCCCATGATTTGTTTTACATTCTTGTATATGGTTGTTATATTATATAAATGAATGGATCCATGTGGATGCATTTAACTTTTATTGCATATCTTTCTCCGAGAAATTCATTTTTATTGCATGTATTGCTAAGTTTTCCCATTTGGGAATATTACAACATGCTACCGAAGACTGGTTCAGAGCCGATCACAGATGTAGGAAGAAAGAAATAGGAACGAGGAGCCAACCGTTATTACGGTGAGCGAAGGGTAGTAGAAACACAACCTCCGCTGTGTAGCTATATAACTTTAGGAGGGAAGAAAATAGGGGAGGATGCAAGAGAAATGGACCTCATGTTATTCAACAAGTAAGATCCCAAAATATTATTTTCAATATGGAGCGACAAAAGCAATACTTTAAAGAATCACTGAAACATTATAAAACTAGAGGGTCACAAGGGTGCGGAGCTGATGCAACCATCCAATGAAGGAAAATGATTACTGTGGACACTTATAGAAGAATGGTTCGACTATTCCTAAAAATTGTAAATAATGGGATGATGTCACAATCAAGAAAAATCTAAAGATGGTAGTCCAAGGAGGAACATAGCATGAAGAATTTGGTAACGCTCGACTTATTCAAAAAATATATAAGAAGAGTAAAAGGAAACAAGAGGATATGAGAAAATAATTTTGCATAAATTCTCAAGTTGCAGGATTCGAGATAAGGGACACAATGTTAGATCTCGCATCATTTGTTAATACTCTACCTAGAAAGACATGGGAAGAATTGAAACCAAAGCTGTCATACTCACCCATATGGCGTTGCGGAATGACAAAACCACAATGCAGAATAAAATTAATAGGAAGGTTGAAGAAGTTGAAGTTGATAAGTTATGAGTAAAAACTTATACATATTTTGAAGTGATAGATATTATGGGGGACAAGTATCTCTATCCAATCCCCGTTGGCGATAGATTTGGCCTTTGGAAATTGAGGCATGTTGATTTGAAGAAGGGAGCTATGATATTTGAAGATGGTGTGTAAAAGTCCGAGTGGTCCAACCACTAGATCCATATCAGGGACCCCGCATACGTAAAATAAAAAAAATAGAGAAGACATGTACTTTGATCAACTCTACCAACAAAACATGCAAAATAGAGGATTACATTAATCCTACAACATGAGGAACTAGACTGGAGGAGTTTTCGTAGTTCCATGTGGATTGGAAATTTATTAGGATGACCGGTAGCAAGGAGGATACGAACAACACCGAAGGTGCACCATTGTTTGCGCAGTTAACTGATCAACATAGAGGTGAGGGGTTACCCAACTCTTACAAATATGAAAAATGTGAACACATTTAATAACAAAGTTGAAGATACATTTAAGAGCATAAAATTACTCTCATGGATGTAGCATTACAATCCACTTCGCCGAGATGATGGACAACACATCAACTCTCTCAAATAGGTGGAGGACGTAACTAAAGCACAAACAAGATTTCGCTGGACTTCAAGACCACAACTAGAGGAAAAGTACAGAGGAGATTAAAATCCCCTAAGACACATAAATATCGGTGAATGTAAGTGGAGAAGGGAAGAATACCCGAAATCCTTATGGGTATATAACTTCATACATTCACTCGACATCATCCCACAAGCTTGGTACCCACGATAGGAAAAAAAGAGAGAGACTCCGGGAAATAGTTGTGGAAATATTTATCCAGAAGTTTTTCTTTTCATGAGATATGGAATAAAGTTACGAAGACCCCACAAGCAATCAAAAGAACATTGTTTTTCCTAGAAATTGAGAAAAATGAGGAGAGTTAAGTGTCGGATCAAAAGGCCAAGTATAACTATTAAGAAGCAAGAACATGAAAAAAGATAGACTGGAGATAAATGATGATGATCCGTACCCTTCGACATTTATCTTTTGAAGAAATGGAAGGAGAAGGAATACAATGAGGAACCTACCATCGAAGGACTACACTGTTATCCTTTAAAGACAAAGAAACAAAATAACATTGTGAGTGAAGAAAAGCCCAAGATCACATCTATTGGAGATTATTGGGATACGTAATACAAAATAAACTTTTGATCCGTTACAAAAATACTAATATCTATTCCCTTCGCGCAGCACTAAAAGGGATAAAAGGAGATTTGGGAGATGCGTGATAGTATTGAAACCTGATTCCATGCTGCAAGAAACATAGACCTTACCGCCTCTCAACCCAAAGGTAACAAAAGGTCAAATAATAAATAAATACATGAGGTTGAATGCATGATTGATCTTTTCCAAATATGAGGAAAATGGGTCACTGACATTAATGGGCTGCAGGTAAAGTGAGAAATAAGAAATCGTATGGTGTGTAGACTACAAGAGTCTAAATAATACATGTATCCATTATCCTTTCCCAAACAAATATTCAACGACAAAGTTTTGGATAACGCGATGGGAAATGAAGCATACTCATTCATGATGGTTTCCTTCCGGATATCAATAAGTACGAATAGCGTAAGATGATGAGAAAAAACCACTTTCACAATATAATGGGGATCATATGCGTTATCACGTCGTGTCTTTAGTTAAAGAATGCACCAACCGTATTTTCAAGGATAAGTGATAGCGCTTTTAGAAAATATATTCACAAGTTTATAGAAGTATACATGGACGATTGGATGGTGTATAGTTTGGCCGAAAAACCATGCAATTCTTTTAAGGATAATGTTTGACCAATGCAGATAGCTTCACATTTCGCCGAATCTCAAAAAGTGCATTTTTGGTACCATTTGGAACACTATTGGGACATTTTTTTTTGTAAACAGAGTATGTGTGTACCCCGCAAAGGTAGCAGAATGAAATATGGATGCCCAAGATAATGTTGCGCTGATATCACTACTTGGACACGTAAGATACTACAAGAGGTCTATCCACAACTATGCTAGATCACAAGACCATTGGAGAAGTCGCTATGGAAAACATAATACTTCATATGGAATGATGAATGCACCAAAGCATTGGACACACTCAAGGAGAAGTTAGAAAGTGCACCTATTTTAACTATTTGAACTCGGATAAAAAATTCCATGTGCAATATCAAGACGCTTCATGTATTGCTTTGGGAGTCGTGCTATCACAACCACGAGAAACCACCATAGACCACCTAAGGTACTTCGCAATTAAAAAGTTATCAATGGTAGAAAATAACTATACAAATGGAGAGGGAATCTCTGTGATGGTTTATTATTTACGTAAATTTCCGCCACTACTTGCCGGAGGGACTTCTAAATTCTTCACAACATCACTCAACACTAAAATATTTAGTGAACAAGCATGTTCTCGAGGGAAGAATCTAGGTGGCTTCTACTATTCTAAGAATTTACTTTCAAGTCATAGTAAGTGCCTTAGGAGCTAAAATGTTGGTCCCGACCATCTATCAATATTGGAAAATGGAGAAAATGGAGGATCGCTTTGATGATTAGTCATTTTGACAGTTTATATTTTTTGGGTAGAATCCATCCTCGATTATCCGGAAATATACTTAGCTATTGTGACAATTCCTAGAGGAATACACACTAACTCGCAGAAGGTAATCAGTTGCTAACCAAATTCGAGTACCAACTCATAGCTAGGGTAGTTGTACAAAATGGGTCTAGATAAAATACTATGAATGTGTGTATTAGATAATGAGAGAGAAGATATCTTGTGGGAATGTCACAATGGAGTTGCTAGAGGCCATGTGGGTGTGAGACTCATGACAAAAAAAATATTGCAAGGTATTTCATGGTGGACAACAATGCACAAAGACAACAAAGAATATGTGAAGAAGTGTGATGTCTGTCAAAGAACAGGGAGACCATCACATCGCGATGATCTACCCATACAAACCGTAAGTGATATGCAAGCACTCGAAAAAGTGGGTGTAGTCTATTTTGTAGGGCCTATTGGCACCTGTTTCACGACATTCAAAAGCAAGATATATCATCACCGCAACCGAGTACCTCACTATGAGGGCGTAGGTATTAATTAGTAAAGGACTATAAAACAGATACAATGGCCATATTTATCTTTGAAAATATTATTAGCAACATTTGGGTGTACAAGGATCCTAATAAGTGATCGTGCACACATTTTATTAATGCTACAACCAAATCACTACCGGGGAAATTTCATGATACAACACCACAAGATAACTTGTACCACCCACAAGTGAATGGAACGTCGAAACCTTAAAAATCTTGAGAAAGGGTTAACTAAGATATGCAATGCTAGCCACGACGACTTGGATGTAAGAATACCACTACGTTGTGGGCATACGTAAATACCATATAAAGAGGTTACATAACTAGACTCCATTTTTGTTGGTGTATGGGAAGGAAGCATAAGTACCCAGCTAAGTTTATTATCCCAAGCCTCTTAATTGGTACAAAAACACAAATGAATGAAGAAGAATCCATCTCTACACATCTTCATGAATTGCAAGAACTATAAGAAGATAGATTTCGTGGATTTCATCAATCAAAGGCAAGTAAACAAAGACAAGGCTTAGCATGACCGCCTTCGTATCAAGTGAAAAACATCTAATATTAGGGGAAAAGTACTAATCTATGACAATAAATTCCATAAATTCTCGTGAAAACTAAGAATGCAATCGGATTGGCCCACACTACGTCATAGAAATCCATGACTGTAGAGCAAATAAGCTAGCGCAACCGGGATGGAGAGATAATTCAAGGATGGGTTAACGACGCATGCTCGAAGCCCTATCATGAGTAAGCAACAAAACCTTTTATTTCCAACAACTCTACACCGAGAGGAGTCAAACACCAGAGTCAATAATCCCCTCGCAAATGAGATGATTCGTAGAATAACTTATGTTTAGTTCATAAAATAAATCAAAACCAATAGATTAGTAGGCTTAATATCATAAGTCACATGTTGCGTAAGGTCAACCATCACCATGTTGCGATATGGGGACCATATCGCAACCAATTATGGTGGGGGTGGGGTTATAGTGTTACGTTGACCATATGACCAAGCGTGTCAACCATCATTCAGCTCATAATGAGCTATCATATAGATGTTAGTCCGTAGGATCGCCCAAAATTTGAAAAATAATTTCCATAATTAGTAACTCTACGTCGTAATAAAGTGTCCACTTTAAGTAGTAATTATTGGCCATCACGTCCGCCCAAGTTTCTAAGCCACCATCAAATGGGGCCGAGTCCACCTCTACCTCGAGTAACTAATCACACGATTATAGCCACAAAGAGACAAGAAAAAATAATTATTTATGGCATTGCATCAATATCCTCTCGTATTATTCCTAAATCAGCATACAACTAATTGGAATATTATTAATTTTATTTAGCCTCTTAGTTAGAAGAATAAGAGGGTATGGAGACCTATAAATATCCTTAGTAGGAATAAAAACACTCCTAATGTGAATGGAGGTCATCTAAATAGCTAGAATGAAGACCCTTATGTGTGAAAAGGGATGGAGCATGTAGACTGGTTAACTTTGATCAAATCAAACAACGTTGTATGGAAGGAGTGGCATTCATCGTAGGACAAATACGTTTGGAGGGAGACTCCATGCATGGAGGTAGTGGCTTTAATGATTGGGGCCCAAGATGAGGAAGCTCACCAATAATATAAGGAAGGGGATGGCAGCTATCGTGAACATGATTGGATTATTATTTTGTTTATTGTCCGTTAAGACTTGTGGCTCTTCAACTCCGTTTAGCTAAGATTGTAGTGCTTTTTAGCACAAGGGTGTTCCTGAGCTGCATCCCACCTTCATCCCTGGGACTTCGAGTGCCTACTCGTATAGAAGTATTTTCACTACATTTCCACATTCCAAAGATATGTCTAAGCTTCTCGCATTTCTTCAACAATGTAGTTTCTTCTAGAGTTGTTGTGTTGCAGGTTGTGCAGGAGGGTTGTATTGGGTGATTTTTGAGCTAGATTTTTAGTGGAGGAAGGTTTCCATCCATTGGAGGCCATCAAAGGAATTCCCTAGGATTTATTGATATGTTTGGCACCAAAGCCAAGGTGATATTATTCCTATGTTGTACTTCTGGGCCTCGGGATCTGCGTTATTTTAGAGAGGAGCTGTGGGTGGTTGCGGGGCAGTGGATTTGGGAGGTGGATTTTCAAGTGGAGGGGACAAAATTTCATCCTCGAGGATATATTGGAGAAGAGATACTTATTTCTGGGCTACTTTTCAATATCAACCATATCTCTCAGCTTTTTTGTTGCAAAGAAACTATCCTTAGGGTCAGAAATTTCATATTTGTATATTTTGTATATTTTCTCGCAAAACCCTCGTATTTATCTTGGAAAGGTGATATTGGGCCTAGACTGTTTGTATAACATATATTGAGGTATATATAATTATATTACATAATTGTATGATCTCCACTCGTAGTTATGCACATTATGATCGCACTATAGAAACTCTTCAACATTTTGTATTGTGCGTATCTCACTTTGGGGAGTGATTCTCTTATGGGAGGCTTGTTTACTCATATCATCCGATTTGTGCCTCACTATTTTGTATTAATTTTCTTCGTTCATAATCATAATAAAATGGCTCCATATTGGTCTCCTATGTTTATACATTGATTTACACTCGCTATTTCCATTTTTGTGTTCAAATATTGTTGCTTCCCCATCTGGGAATATTATAGTGGTATCATGTTAACAATCTTGGCTCAACCTCATGGATCTTACCATTATGCTATCAAGAGAGTAATAAGAAGAAGAAGAGATAATATTGATGGATGGAATGAGTTTTATCTCATCTCTTTTTAGATCTATGAGGGACCTCACCAAGGAGGTCAAGCAAATGAGAATGGACAAAAAGCCATGAAACCACAATATGGTTTCAAGATGAGGAAGGTCCATGCACTTCCCATCGCTTAAGAGAAAAAACCTAGGATATTGCATAGAGCTCCAAAGAAAAATTCCTATGTCCACTTTCTTTGGAAGAGGAAGGTGAAATACATGGAGATGGAGGGAACCTAGGGTCATGAGATTCAAGTGAGTATCTTGTAGAATATAAGTCTCAATCAAGAGCTTTCAAGGAAACTTAACTCTCCCGCGCTTATTCAGATCAAAGAAGTGAGAAGACCTTACAAGAATAGAAGAAGAAAACAAAATAGATTCTTATTGTGTACTTTTGATGGGTCATCTACATTCACAACAAGGGCTTGGAGGAGAAGGTTATATGATTTATTCTTGCTACATCCAATAGTAGAAAGAGAAGTTGTTGGGAGATTGTAGTGTTGCACCTTGAGGGTGAAGAAAAATTTGGTGGTCTCATCATTTTGGTCATGCCGTAGTGATCACTTGCGCATTTGACTCAAAGGTTGATTAAGAATTTTGATAAGAAAAAACAAAAGAAAAGAAACTTCCACCACCACTTGCCGCTCGGGATACTTACGTCGTGGGAATGAACAATTGCACCTTTGCGAAGTGGTCTTGATCTCTTGAAATTTATAGTACCATGCATTATTCGTGAGATGCATGAGGAGGAGGAGATTTACGTAAGGTGCCTCTGCAACCATAAAGTAGCAACCACCATCACCAAGTAGTTGGAGAATTCATCACACCGTGGAGGAACCCTTGTAGAAGTACAAGATGTTCCCAAGCAAAACCAAGGTATGAAAATGTTTTCACTTTCTATTATTTCAGCACATCAAATGTAAGTTATGGGGACATGCTATCGCATGACCTAGGATAAAAAACACTATTGATTTGGGAGCAACAGACCATCAATGCAATGTGACGACCCTTGATAGGATCAAGGAGGAGATATACATTTATCATAGTATGTCATTGTTGAGCTACACACAACTCTTGGGGTTGGAGTGTAGATTTTCGAGGATAGGATGAGTATTGTCCTAAACAATCCAATGCAAAACCATATTTTCAGCATTGGACATGATCATGAGACAATAGATGCACCATCATGGAGATCAACAAAATTGTTTTCATTAGCAATGCTGATGAGTTGGGGGTCCAACCATTATTGGAGCATTTCAATGACCATTATACATGTGTAGCAAAGTGGATAGGTAGATGCTTTGGATGAGATGCATCTTATCTTCCATTACTATGATGGATCCTTCTTGATGAGCACTTCACATATAGAAGCATGATGGTGGATAAATTTGGCATGTGGTACAAATAAAAGAATGGATTCAAGGAGGTGACAAGAGCCTTATCAAAAAAGGCCAACAAATGTTGTCACTTGGGAGTAAGTATCTATCGACAGGAGGTTCCAAGGGAGTATGCATCCTTTCATTTTTCGTACCACTATGAGGAGATTCTCATGGGAGGGCTCATCCATGGACCCTTACTCAAAATTTCCTAATCACAATGCATGGTTAGAATGGTATTTTTGTACCTATTGCTCATCTAACAAAATATTTGCATTATCTTTCCATATATGTACAATGCATTGCTCCACAAAAGGGCAAGCTTCTATTTTGGCTTCATGGTCTTTCTAAGATCGACATCGTTGATGGAGGAAGCCATTGCTTGAATGCCTTGGGGAAAATGTTGTGTTATTCTTTTGTTATGCCAGCTTCCATACACTTTTCATAAGTGGAGAGAGACAACGGGGTAGCCATTCGTTCATCATGTTCATATATGCAACCCACCTACATTGTAGGAGCCATAGGTGGATGAACGTTTTTAAGAGTTTCCATTTTGGAGGGTGACTCACTTTGTGTGGATGATAGCTTGGGGGGTTTGGAGCTTCACATGGGAATGAAGGTTCCCAATAATTTTCTTATTCCATGCCTCAAGAAGGCCTCTAGACCACATATAGTTTCCTTCATGAATATCCCAATTTTTCATGATGAGAGCCATTTGGATTTATCACCAAAGGCTTACTTATACACTTGGGAGGAGCATTTGGGGACTCTACCGATGATAGAGCACCTTGTCTGGAGGAACTTATCATATGAGGATGCTGCTGTAGGAGGAGGAGAGGAGGCTCTTCAATTTATCTCAAGGGCTGGGGGACAAGAAACATTTGGGAGGGGGAGGATTGTAATATTCCTAAATTAGCATTAAACTAATTGGAATATTAATTTTTGATTTTGCGTCTTAGCTAGAAGAATAAGAGGGTATGGAGACCCACAAATCTCCTTAGTAGGAATAAAAACACTCCTAATGTGAATGAATAATATCCAAATAAAGGAATGAAGACCCTTATGTGTGAAAAGGGGATGGAGCATGCAGACCGGGTCAACTTTGACAAAATCAAACAACATTGGTATGGAAGGAGTGGAATTCATTAAGGGACAATGCAAGCCTTTGGAGGAAGAATCCATGCATGGAAGTAGTGGCTTTAATGATTGGGTCTCAAGGTGAGGAAGCTCTACCAAGAATATAAGGAAGGGGATGGCAGCCACTATGAGCATGATTGGATTATTATTTGGTTTATGTTCTCGTTTAAGATCTGTGGCTCTCTTCACTGCTTTGCTAAGATTGCAAAGTGTCAGTTAGCACAAGGGTGTTCCCCGAGCTGTGAATCCCACCTTCATCCTCGAGGGACTTTGAGTGCCTACTTAGGAGAAGTATTTGCACTACATTTCCACATTTTTGCATAAGGCCAAGCTTCGCCGTTCTTCAACAATGCAATTTCTTCTTAGAGTTGTGCTTTTGTTGTAGGTTGCGTAGTGGAGGGTTGTATTGGGTGATTTATGAGCTAGATTTTTAGTGGAGGAAGGTTTCATTCTATTGGGAGGCTTAAAAGGAAGCCTTTGGGCTTTATTGATACATTTGGCACTAGGCCAAGGTGATGTTATCCCCTACAACGTAGTTTTATTCTAGATCTCGTTATTTTAGGGAGGAGTTGAAGGGGTGGTTGCAGTGTGATTTGGGAGGTGATTTCTGCGGGAGGGACAAAATTTCATCCCGAGGATCTATTGGAGGAGAGATACATATTTATACATCGTGTCAACCATAATCAGCCGTTTAGCCGGAAAAAACCTTCAAACCCTTGTGGTCATAACTCATATTTGTATATTTTGTGTATTTTATGGAAATCCTCTTGGGTTATCTTGGAAAGGTGATATAGGCCTAGATCTCGTTTTGTATAACATCTATTGAGGCATATATCATTATTTAAATCACCGGATGATATCCAATCAGATGGCGTAGAACCTTATGACTACGCTATAGTAGCTCTCCAACATTTTGTGCTGTAGCAACATCTCACTTCTTGTAAGGATTACTTATGGGAGGCTTGTTTACTCATATCAACTAATTTGTGCTCTACTATTTTGTATTGATTTTTTGTTCATAATCATAACATGAAGGATCCATATTGGTATCCTATGTTTATACATTGATTTACAATGATATTTCCATTTTTGTGTTCAAATATCGTTGCTTCCCATTTGGGAATAGAACAACCTTCATGCCAATACCCTACTTAACTGCACTAGAGGAGGAAACACATCAAAGTGTCGAAGAATTCCAAGTTGCAAGAGAAAGAAACTAATATAAAATGGTTAGCGGAATTCAACAAAAATATCTTAGAATAGTAGACCAATAACATTACTAGTATATTGCAGAGAAGGAAGATGAAAAATATGACTGCTGGTCGAACCAAATTCGATGAAATAATCCAAATGTTAGAACCATTGGTCGACAAAATATTATAACGCGAACCTCATAGTTAATGCGACTTCAATTATTCATTCCAATTTCGGTGCTAAAGAGGTAGGTTTATATTGAGAATCATGTGAAGGAAGGGGGCTTTAAATATCGAGGGTGCATCCGGAGTTTAAAGGCATCCAAACATCCAAAATTATACATCTAAGATGATTACCAATGTTTAGAGTGATAGGAGAAATGATGCAAGCAAAAATTTCTCATCAACAGGATTCAAAATAATGGTTCGTAGAGAGATTTTTATCCATGTAGAAGATATACACAAAAGCTTATTGGAATATCGACATCGTGGAAGGACAAGCCAACAAATTTCCAAAATACATCCAAAAGAGCAAAGAAGGTGGGAGACTACGGTATTGTTACGTAAAATATGAGACAAGAAGAGGGGGAAAGGGGGGCCAATATTGATCCCACGTTGTCCCCTTGGTGAAATTTGCATGCTATCTCATCGTAGGAAAGTCAATGAGGCACTATACGAAAGGGATAAATGTACCCTTGATACAATATCGGGTTGTGGAGCATTGTACAAAGGAGCATAGTTGAATTGGTGTGATTTTTTTGTTACAAGAGCTCTTCGAGGCATGTGAAGATAAATTTAAGAGGGCTATAGGATTCATATATGGATATTTAATTATGGCTCTAGTGATGTGGAAGTGGAGTCCACCAGGAAGGCGATAACTCTGCGAGATCACCGAAGGTCAACCAAAGGCCCCAAGGTTCAATTTACTGAGAGTATCCCAAGTAAGTAGCAAGGAAATAAATGAAGAAGGCTTCATAGAATGGTATCGCCAAATGGTAGATGTGGTTAAAACACAACAAAGGGTCCCTAAGAATTTTCTGACAATTATTTCAAGTATGGTTCGAGGTGTCTCACAACCATACTTGGATTTGACCCGTTCCGCGTTGCGGCGATACATTATACAAAAAGCCACTAAAATTTCGTATACCGCAGGAAGTGTTCCACACACAAAGGTCTCTTCATGGCTAGGAGCAAATTTCTTTAGAAATTAGAAATGGAGAGTTCGTGTATTTTGATGCTATGCTTCACCCACTAATCGGGAGAAACACTCGGTCGAGACAAAACAGATGGTTTCACAATTGCACCGGCAAACTCGATGCTAGACAATATGGACACCTGTGGAGGCTTTTAATAAAGTAATGGGAACTCTTGAGCAAAAAATACTATATTTCCATCATTTTACGAGTTTCAAATACTTAATTTTACATCTCCATCGACAACAACCCCTATCCTCACCGCATTACCCTCCACCAATATTCCACTCACATCCATAGCCAACCGTCACTCCATTCCATAAAAACAAGACAAAAAAGCCTCCCATCCCAACACCGAAAGGGAAAAGAGCTCGGACCATGAAATATGATCAAGTAGTCAACTCCACAGAGGATCAAACACAACCATTAGTCACCGGAATTATAATTCAAGAAGAACCAAAGGTAGGCACTTAGACCACCTCTATATTACCACAATTCAACCCATCATTATCACACAACATACCACTTTCGTTACCACCCAACTCACAAAATTCATCACCACATACATTTTTTGCATCCAAATATCATTCAACACATACTCCATCCACTTTAGTGACCATCTCCTCGATGCAATACCAACCGTACACCCTAATGGCCATCGACACCGAGGTGGAGTGTTAACTAGGGTACAATGTAATTCAATCAGGTTAACTCAACCACATTAGGCGGTGGTACACATTTAGACCTATTAATCCATACGGGTCACCCATTTCTCGATAATTCTCTCACCGAGACCTCAATTAACCCATTTCAACAATCCATGCTATTGCTACATCCATTCATACCCAAACCACTATCCACAAGTCATCACATTCCAGATCACAAGTTGTCACACCAATTCAACCCACATCTCCCCACAATTAATGCTTCATTTCCAAAGGGAAAACCACCAGAGAATGAAATCCAAGCCCAAAAATGACAAGTAATGGCAAAATGAAGAATTCTAGACACAAACAACTCTTCAATTTTACAATAAACAAGAGCGCAACAAAGAGAACCCGCACAATGATATTCTACGCAGAGGTATGAACAAAACACCAATAATTCATCACGCTTACTCATGAGTGCAATCAAATCTAGCATGAGGATACCCTTCAAAGAAATAGCTTGATCAAGTCATGTAGAATTTCAAGGAACTATGGACAACAATCACCAAAGGCATAAGAGTGCACCAATAGGCATTTTAGCATGCTCTATAGGGTTGAGTGTTCCCTACATGTAAGGGTAGCATGTGCCAACTTGGGCAATGCTAATCGTGGATTACGAGATGCACTTTCAACAAGACCGACACTACCATACCCTTCTATGGTATATGCATGTAAAAAGCAGTACGTAGGTAAAAAGTAGATGCAGGACATGAGGGAAATGCCGGGAAACGAAGGTCATACGTGTGCATACAACCTGATCGGAGCAACTCCACTAGAACTCCAAATCACTTACAATGAAAGCGCAACCCATCTCTCAACAATTGAAAATCTTGTTCTCGAGATCGTGGAAGAATAGACCCAATCGCCCACACTCAACTCTATGATCAAGCCGACGCACTTCAAATACAACATTCGTGCAATGAAGAGAGCTCGGCAAGGAAAAAACAATCCCTCGTGGACCTAAGATAGCCAATAAAATAGAAGATAGAAACCATTCAACAACTAGCATCAAAGGCACTTCAAATTCAGAGAGGTGTTTAACGACTTGCCACAAGTAATGTACGTAAATCACGCCGACAAGGTGGTCACCGAGATAGATCCCGTGATGAAAGCATGGAAAGAGGTAATCACAGAGTTCATACGTATCAGGAAAGAGGCTATGAACAAGGTTATAAAGTTGGGGCCTTTGTTAAAGGAGGGGCAATCAAAACAGAGAAGCCGTAAAGGGAGACAATCGAGTAAACTTAGCCGCAGTTAATCCAAGGGTCAATTGAGGACCAAAACAAAATATTGACCCGAGACGAGTCAATAAGGTGTGGTCTGGGCTCCGGTTGGGGCCTTTTTCCTTGAAAAACACAATTTTGAGTTAAGGCTAGAGTGAAAGAATAAAAGTGAAGAAAATCAAGGATGGTAAGGAGTCAAGCAGGTTGCGAAGATCTTGTAGACATACTATTGAGTACAAAAAAGTGACAACATAGATGGTGGAACAAGAGACAATGAACATACATAAGGACTCTTAAGAAGAGCCAATTGCGGAAAGAGATGGGACGTAGTGAGTGCAAGGGAACCTTTGAGTGAAGAAGGGCAAAGAATGATAAGCATGTATTGGTAGGAGTAGATAAGACAAGAAAGAGTGAGCCGAAGGGGTTTAGTTTGGAGTAACAGGAGTCAGACGTAGCCCGTATCTACTTTTTTTCGTGTTATCTGAACTCGTTGAGTATGTTATGTATTTTTGATGAAATTAATAGAAAACATAATGATGCTGTTTTGTGAGATATGAGATGTATAGACAAGGCTGAGTGATGTATGTTCAGCTTTAATTTTTTTTATAGTTTATTTTTTATGGCTAAATGATGTCTTGTATCCCAACGTGTTAAAAGAATATTATCCTTTAATGTATTTATTTAAAATCGTTAATGATCTCTTCGATAATACAATTGTCTAATTTCCAACTAGGTGGTAAAGGACGACACTTCAGTAAGATTCTGCTTCCTTTTGGCAAGGTGAAAATGCTGACGTTTTCAGACTATAACGTGAATCTTTTATTGATTTGCAGAACATGGGTCTCAGAGATCGTCCTTTTCACTTACTGAATTGGTCCCTCTAACTCAGAAGGGGACACTAATTATTTGTAATTAGGTGATAAAATGATTACCAAGAAAGATTAAAGAAAAATCAAGGAGGTGCTAGCCATAGATAGCTCAAAATTTATAAACATCAAAGCAAGCATGACAAAAGTGCAGCCTTCGGGAAGCCATGGGTGATTTCTTCATCTAGCATGAAATAATCACATTTTGTGGTAAGGCCCACATTTTCTAGATACATTGAGGCCGATGAAATTCTACTGGAAGGTAATAAAGTTAACCATTCGAGATTAAGATAGGGAAAAAGGCTTCCAATTTGTCTTATTTTTTATTCATTTCATGTTGTCGAGTGGATTCATGATCATTTTTGAAGAATATTGTTGCTCTTCATTTATATCAAGATTGAAATATCAATAATGAAGTTTAATAAACAGCTTATATATGTTATAGGGATAAAACTCGGTTCGATCATGCATTTACCGCCCGTAATTCATTTCATTTACCTAAATTACCCGCCTACACCCTTTTATGTCTTCTTGCACTCTGAAATATTTGTGTTTGATAAATGAAAAAATTTCTCCTTCAAAGGAGTTCATGCAAGGAGAATTCACACAAGCATATGATTTCATCATAAGAGAAATGCATCACAATGCACATCATCATCAAGGAACATTGATGCATCTCAATGTCATCAGCGAAGGTCCATGAATGTATCCCGTTGAACATCATCACCAAGGACTATGGACACACCCTATTATACATCAACAACAAGACCCACAAAAACACAAGCCTATGAATTCACCGGCATGACTTCATGGTTTGCCACAAAGTGAGATCTTATATCATTGTTGTTTGACCCTCACAATCTTGATATTAGTGATAAATTTAAGCGTGTGATTGGCTCTCTTTGTGGCCACAATGATAAGATACGAGTAGTGCTCAACAAAGAAAATCAGATTAAATAAAATTTTTTGATGAAAGTATATGTGGAAGTTTTGGATACACCGAAGTTATACGGGTACATACATTGGTTCATTCAGTCGATAAACTAATAAATGATGGCGATAGGTACCAAATAAAATAATTATTTAAGAAGGAACAAGAAGATTTGTTTTCTTCGATTTATAACCGTGCTCGAGGAGCCAAGATTCACACACAAATCATGGCTCATTTGAAGAAAGAGATGCCTACTATGATGGGAAAGGCTAAGGCTCAACAATGCCTCATTGATAGTTGTATCTCGTTATACATCAATGAAATGATCCTTAGTTTTCCCGCAAAGAGGCACATGCATGATGCGATGATGACAACTTGTTATACAATTCTCATCGCGAATGCTTCTGGGAGAAAAATCAGCAATAACATTTCCCATTCTCTAGAGACTTGACGTATAGCATCACATGCCAACCTACGATAGTCATATGGAGAAAATCGATGAAAAATCGATTAGTCAAAATAGACTTTCCAAGAATGTGCCTATTCCAAGAAAAGAGGAATGATTCACTCGTAATCATTCCCTCTTTCGAAAATTGGTTGCAAACTAATTGTATTTCTAGAAAAAATTTAATCTTCCCTCCTATCTTCTCGATTAGTTATTAAAATCCCGGGATGTAATTCAATGTCTATATAAATTGACTGGAGCAAGTAGTCAATTAATTCACCAATTAGAGAGATAGAATTAGGAAATCAATCAAGCTAGAGGTAGCGCATGATGGGAGGAAGGTGCGTAAGGGAGGAGGAGTCACTCCCGAAGTAGCGTCACATATTTTCAATCTCGCGTATTTCTCCTCTGATCTTGTTGGAACAGTGTTTGCATCATGATGTAAATATTTTTTTTTTAGGAATTAATTGAAGCAATTTTTATTCATGTCTCCGTTCATTTCTTTATCGCATCTCATGATATTGATTATCGTGTGAATCCAGGGTTACACATGTAGGTGCGAGGGGCCGGCCGGGGTTGGTTGCCACCTCTAACTCAACACCTCTCTTCATTTCTTAAGTTAATTAGCATTTAAATTATCATTTACCCAGGTGAAGTTTCTTTCCCATCATTTATAGTCTCTTCCCCCTTCTCCAGATTGGTGATGTTTAATTTACCGCAACATTTTCCTTTCGATTATGGAATTAATTGATTTTCCGCAACATTTTCCTTTCAAATTAGTAAGATTAATTTAATTTGTTGTATTAAGGAATTGTTTTGCACTCAAAAATAATTCTTCATATTAAATTACGTCTCTCCATACTGCTTGAACTTACAATATCGACGTTGTCTTTATGAGCTCTAACGTTAACTCTGAGTTGATCCAGAACCCACTTAATTAATATTCCGTAATCCGAGATCGACTTAAGTATTTATGGTTTTAAAAGACGACATTCATAAAAAGGGAACCACGCTATGATTGAAAACAATAATATTTATTTTCCTTTAAACTTCCGGACAGCTCCACAAAATATATTTTCGTGGATAAGGAAGGCAAAGGATTTATATTAATTTAATTTCTTTCATAATTTATTTGCACAATAGATTTACTTTGTTATGATGCTCATGCTTTCAAAGCTGATTTCACACAGGATTATGCAAGAAAAATTAGTATTTGAATTGATTTTGAATTTATTCCAACATTTACAACATTTTTCGATATGGTGTCAACACCACATGTTTGATATGTGGTCGACACCGCGTCAATTTCCCGCTATACTTTTCTATTTTATTGTAATTAGAATTTCCTTTTCGCATCGTGAATTGCCTTTTACTTCCTACATGATTTTAATTGTTTCGATTGGTGTTTTCTCGAATTATATTTTAATGCAAGATTTCATTTATTTAATGCGCAAGATATACTAGAGACTTACTTTACAAGTTTCCAAGGGATTTTTTGGCATTTCTAGTGTTGCATCTCGAAGTTCACGAACTATCCGGATTGAAAAATTAAATTTGGTACATTTATAGACCCTATACTACAATCTAACATTTTGGCGCCGTTTTCCGGGAGGCACTCGTGGGATTAACATTTCGGTGATTTATCGCATTTGTTTTTTTTTCCTTCACATAGTTTCTCTTGCAAATTTATGTTTTTGAATTTATTTCTTTCTTGCACTATTGCTTTAAGGGTTATCATTTCATTTAATATCGTAAGAATATTTCACTAATGTTTCTCATTTTCTTTAATGTTGTGAGAACCCCCCACCCTACCTCGCATACACACTATTCATGTGCTAACAAGTGTACTAATGGGCTTGTTAAACACAAATGAAAAATGGTGTTTTGAGAAATCATTCAATGAGGAATTTTTACTCGCTACAAAGACATAAAAATCGTCCAATGAGGAATTAACAAGTGAAAAATTTAACTTTTTCTTGAACATAAAAAATAATATTTTTAAATATTTGGTTTCAAAATCGGGATGATTCAGAGGAAGAATATGAAAAGGATGAAGACCCACCGCTATATTTTGCGCCAATCGTATGAAGAAATACTTGGAAGGTGTCTCGCTCAATAGCCTAAACATTTGTAAAATTTGTGAGGAGGCTCATCCAATCAACATTGCTCGCTACTACCAAGATAAAAGTATTCAAATGAAATCAAGTAAGGAATCGAATCAATTTCCGTGCATAAATAAAAAATTATCATCATTTTATCTTGGAATAATGCTTATTTTCCCGAACAAAAGTTCCTCAACATATTTATAATCCTAGAATTTCATGGAAAAATTTTAATCCTCCTCCAATTGAATATCCTACTTCATGGCTATAGTGGCCTCATCCTCGAGCCATGTCTCCATGGCCTCAAGAATCATTTGATCCTTATCTCTAGGGAAATATCCCATGAAAATTCAATCATATGAGCACCAATGTAAACCACAATCCCTTTCTAATACATCACTAAGTTACCATCCCCATGGTCCCAACCACATGTGCAACCTTACCCTTTTCCTTATCCTTACCCATACCCTAGCTTTCATTCAAACCTCTAATCCATACCCTAACCCTAGTCCAAACCCTAATCCATACCTTAACCCTAATCCACACCCTAGATGTAACCCTAATCCACATCCTAGACCTAACCTTAGTTCTAATTTAAAACCTATACCTAATCAAGATAAAACCTAATCCCAATCCAAATCAAAACCTTACCCAAGCATTAACCAAAACCCTAGCCCAAACTATATCATAAACCTTAATCTAAACCATTAGATTGCACATCAGCTTCAAACACATATTCTTCTGTTGATTCCCATGTTGAACAAAGTGTTACACCTTCCGTGTTCGCAAAAGGGAACAAATTTGGAAACCTCCCCCATTACCACAAAAAAATTCACGTCAAAGTTGTAATTCAAAGACCGCTAAAGGAGAAATCTTCCATTGGAATTTGTTATAAATTTTTTGAAACTTGAAACCCTAGAATCTCTTCAACCATTCTTGTTAATTTGAAAATTAAATATTTGTTCTAACCCGAGGGATTTATCTTTTTTCTTTCACTAGATCCATTGTGCCTCCAGGAGAGTGACTCAGAACCGTGGAAGACTTGCATCAGCTTGAGAATAATAAATATGTGGATTCCATCAATCCTAGTTTTAGGAAGTCATTAAGCCACCTATTTCCTCATCATTTGGAAACTTCGTACCATGTCAATTGGAAGCCACCGGTTTCTCACAATTTGGTATGTATTGAAGTTTATTATTTAAAACTAAGTGTAAGTATAATCAACATTTTTTATGCACATGGCTTCATGGGAAGTACGCCACAGCTAAAGATGATATTTATTTCTTTTAAAATAAGGTAGGATAATATGAGAATAATAAAGATGGTATAACAACATTCTTGAATTTGTGATTCCCTAAAGTACAACTTTTGGAATTTCTATTATCATGCACTCTCGTGGGTAGACCCGTCGAGGAAATTTACACTTAATGCTTCATATTTTAAAAGTGACTTTGATTCGATCAATATGTATTTTCATAAGTTACATGTAATACTTTTCTCGCTTTTTCTAACAAACTATTACTCTCGTAATATATTTTTTTTAAGTCCTCTTCAAAGGAATCAATGAAAAACCTTCTATGGTGGACAACGCCTATAAAACCCTAATAATATTTTATAAAGAACCTTGATGATCCACTCAAGGAATATTTTTGGTCATTATCCGAGATTTTTTTTAAATAAGTTCTTAGGTAGCATGACCAACCAATAAATAATAGTAATTAAAAACCTTTCATGCCATCCTACACTCTTAAGGAGTAGATTTTCTTCCCCACCTATTAAGTAACTCATTCCGAGGTTAATCATAATCGCAGTTAAAAAAAATAAACAAATTAATCGAGGGATAGGAGGTCTTATCATGAGCCAACCTACTATGATCATGGGTCCTAAGGAGAATTGCATTATCGTATTGGCTCACAAAGGCCAGGTAATGGCTTTCGCATGAAAATATGGAAGACAAGAGGTCTCATCACGAGCCAACTTGTTCATTATTGTTAGTTCTCATGAATGGCACCCCCGTCGATAGCCGGTTACCAAGCCATGACAACAAACTTTCAATTAACTAATAAAAAGAGAAAAAAAAAAAAAAGTGTTCTTAAATGAATCAATCTATCTGGGAGGGACAAAATCATTTCATAAGGTTAAAAAGGTATCCCCGTCGAGGCTATGGAAGCCTCATTGGAAATAGGGCCATGCCTATGGTATTAAAAGTTATTTTTACACTATGATTTATTTGGTTGTTTTTCCTTTCACTAAAATCTTGGAGAATGGCTTTAAAATCCTTTGTTGTTATGCCTTGGAGTTCTATATTTTTGGAATGATTTTTATGGATGTGGGACCCTTAGTGTGTAGTTCATTATAACCTGGCAAGAAGAGCTTCAACTATAAATGGATAATGGTAAAAATGATCACTGAAAAGTATTTCTATGTTTAATTTTAACGTTATGGTTTTTAATCGTGTCACTCATATTTACAATGAGGATATTAAAGTGAAAATTCTGATCAAAGGATGCCTCCGAGATATTCTTTTGGAAATTTTAAAATTTTTCTATTTTATTCAAGTAATAACACCATCCTTGCAATTTGGTTTTTCCATGGTAGCTTTCGTTTCCATATTTTCTTGAAATTAGTATAAGAAAATAAAGAATCCAACAAACACTCTATTTTAGGAGAAATCTTTAACTAGCACAAGAAGTGTGATCACAATTTAATTGCAGAATACTCATTTTGAATGCCTATAAATGTTTTTTAATCCTTGTTTTTTGCAAGGAAGTGACACTACCAGATTTCCCTTTGCATGAGGACATGAAAGATGGTCAACATTGGGGGATGTTAGGCTTCCAATTTGTCTTATTTTTATTCATTTCTCTCATGCTATCGAGTGGCTTAATGATTATTTTTGAAGAATATTTGTTACTTCTTCGTTTTAACAAGATTAAAATATCATTAATGGAAGTTTAATAAAGGATTTTCATTGCAAGGATAAAAATAGTTTGATCATACATTTACCTACCTTCACCATTGCACTTACCGCCTACACCCCTTTATGTCTCAGCTTCCTACACTCTCGAAATATTCCTCTGATAAATGAAAAATTCCTCCTTCAAAGGAGTTCATGCAAGGAGAATTCACACAAGCATATGTTGTCACCAAGGGGGAGAAATGCATCACAATGCACATCACCATCAAGGAACATCGATGCATCTCTCAATTTCACTACCAAGGTCCATGAATGTATCTCGTTTAACATCATCAAGGACTATGGACACACCCCGTTAAACATCAACAACACCTACTAAACACAACTATGACTCTTCACTGAAGCGTGACTTCATGGTTTTACACAAAGTGTGATATTATATTATTTGTTTGACCGCTGCCAAGCTTGATATAAGTGATGAATTTAAGCGTGTGATCTGGCTCTTTTCGTGGCCACGATGATAAAATACGAGTAGTTCTCAACAAAGTAGATCATATTGATACACGTTCAGCTTGATGAAAGTATGGGGTAGTTTTGAATACACTTGAAGTTATGGTGTGGTATATATATTGGTTCATTCAATGTTAAACCAATAAATGATGTAGTGATAGATCCCATTGGAAAATAATTATTTAAGAAGGTACAAGAAGATTTGTTTTGATTTATAAATCATGCTCGAGAAGCTAATATTCAATATACATCATTGGTCATCCGAAGAAATATATGCCTACTATGATGGGAAAGGATAAAGCTCAACAACGCCTCATTGATAATTGCACTCGTTATACACACCAAGATCCTGGCTTGCTAGTAAAGAGGCACATGTGTGATGCGTTGATGGCAACTTGTCATACAATTCCTTGTTGAATGCTTGGGAGAAAGCAAGAACAACATTTCCCATTCTCTAGAGACTTACGCGTAGAATCACATTCAGCCTAGTTAAAACGGACTTTCCAACAACAACATATTCCAGAAAAGAGGAACGATTCAATTAATCATTCCCTTCGACAATTGGTTGCAAACTAATTTATACTTGGAAAATTTTAATCTCCTCCCATCTTCCGATTAGCTCAATATGTAATTCCATGCCTATATAAATTGAATGGAGCAAGTGTTTTCAATTAATTAATCAATTAGAGAGATAGGAATTAGGAAATCAATCAAGCCGCAGTGCGTGTGCACGACAGAGGAAGGCGAAGGGAGGAGTGAGCCTGGCCCCGATGTAGAGCCATGAATTTTGAATCTCGGATCGCTCCTCTCGATCTTGTCGGAGTCGAATGTCAGTGAGACACATGGTACAGTTAGCAGTTTTTTTTTTTTTTTTTTTTTGAGTAATTAATTAACGCAATTTTTATTCATGTTCTGCTTATTTCTTTATCACATCTCATGATCTTTATTACTATGTGAACCAGTTACACATAGAGGGTAATGGTCAGTCATTGGCCGTCACCAAATTTGATACACCGCTCTTTCATTTCTTAAGTTTATTAGCATTTAAATTATCATTTACTATGTAGTTTCTTTCATCATTTATAGTCTCTTCCCTTCTCCAGATTGGTGTTGTTTAATTTACTAGAATATTTTCCTTTTTAAATTGTGGAATTAATTGATTTGCTACAACGTTTTCCTTTTAGTTGCAAGATTAATTTAATTTTTTGTATTAAGGAATTGTTCAAGACTTCGAAATACTTCTTCATATTAAATTATGTACCTCCAGATTGTTTTAATTTACAAGATTGGCGTTGCCTTTATAAGCTCTAATGTTAACTTGAATTGGATCCACCCACTTAATTAATATTCCAGAATCTCGAGATCGATTTGAGTATTTATGGTTTTAAAAGTTTTAAATTCATAAAAATAAAAACTACGCTATGATTGAAAACAATAATATTTATTTTCCTTTAAACTTATGGACAATTCCACATGATCTATTTTAAGGGAAAAGTAAGGCAAGGGATGTATATTAATTCAAATTTATTTCATAAGCTATTTTCACAATAGATTTAATTTTTACAAAGGCTCATGATTTTAGGTTTATTTTCACACCAGATTAGTGTAATATCCTGTAACAGGGAAAATCTACAATGTTAGGAACATGTTTATATTCCTAAATTGGAGATCCAACAATATGTAAACACAAACTCGAAATAGCAAGAACATCATACCAAAATGTATGGAAACCATGGAGCCATTTTATTGTGTAAATCAGTAGCAAACATGTACAATAAAACTCAAATTAACAAGGCAAACAAGCCTCTCATGAATACATGTGCAAAAGGTGGAACGTTGCTAAGACAGCGTAATGTCTATGGATCAAAACTCGCATTTACCATACATGGAGTATCAAGCACAGAGAATAAAAAACATCATAGATATGCATATATATGGCTCATACAATAATGGGAGAGAAGATCTATGCTCCCAAACACTATCTCAAGACAATCCTAGAAGGATTGGCCGAAATATGCAAACTCGCAAATGCCGGAAGCCGTGGTGGTATGTACTCGCAACTCAAGAAATGGAAATGGATGGAGATGGTTGAAGATGTTGCATCAGATAAAAATACCTCCTCCAATGGATCTTCCATGTTAAGGGCTGATCCTAACACCGAATATCTCACCCTCCGATAATCACCGTAATCCCTCAATGCAAATACCTCCGAAAATAACACAAGCCATCGAGGGATACCGCACCGTAGGTGCAAGAAAAGTGTTGTCCAAGTGCCAAGATCTCGCTATATGCTCCAAGGGCTTCCAATTGATATCTCAAAGGAAAGAGGGCTTCCTCTCTCAAAAACAAGTGATGGAAGTGGTGTTGTGAACCCTCACCGCAACACCCCCGCAACACAATGTTATAATGCTGCTGCAAATAACGCTAGCCGAAGGAGGATGCTTGGCCTCAAGCCCGGATGTGAGGAAAATTAGTAAAATTCTTCAAGAGGCCTCTCAATAAAGGATAAGGATTCCTAAACAGGAAATCCTTGTGCTAAGAAGTAATCGCAACTCGCTAAATAGCAGGAGAATGCAAAAATTCTAAACCGTACAATGAAATCAATAATCTAAATCATGAATAACAATGGCCGCCAGCTCTCCTTTTAAAAAAGTGAGCCTTCTATCCATGGGTTCCACCTTAGGGTTTCCTTCACCAAATAACCCTCTTCCCATTCATACCGTGTTGTCTCTCAAAGCGTTCTCCACCTCCTATCCCACCATTGTTGACTTGGTCAAACTTGACCTTGTCTCTATGCAAATGTCTTCTTCTCACACATAAGGGTATGAATCCAGTTTCCTCTGCGAATATCCCCCTTTCACATTATGAGGGAATTTATTCATGTTTTTAATATGCATGGGCTTCCTTACCCATTTATTTAGTTTCTACGTGATAAAATCAAAATTTGATATTCCATTTAACCGTGTGCAAAAATGGGAATATTACAAGCCCCTCCTCCCAAATGTTGCTTGTCCTCAAGCAACTACAAGGATAGATTCTCCACCCAAGGCATGGAGTCTAAAATGTGTTGGGGAACATCTTCCCCCGTGTGGATCCTCCCACCCCAAGAACTCATCCATACCAAATGGGTTACCTCCCAACATGGCAACTCCAAATTTTAAAATTATCCTCAACCTTGGCCCCTACAATGTAGGTGGGTCAAAATCTCGATCTTGATAGATATAATTAGCCTGTCACCTTACATCAAGTTCCTCCCTCTCCACTCAATATGAGTGTAGAGTGTTTTTTGATCCCGGGCTGTACACAGTCAAGTGGCAAGAAGAAGACTAGATCCTCAAGGATCTCTTCTTCAACGTTATGGAACATGTTGGGTTCAAATCATCTCATATGTGATGAGCTGAAAGTCACCATCATATGGTATCGAATCAATCATATGGCTCACCTCAAATAAAAAAGTGTTTTACCGTAGTGGCCACATACTCTCTCATGCTCCTATTAGAACATGCAAGGTAAACAATGTGGGACATCTCTCTCCCAAGGGACACATCCAACCAGCTGTGACACTCCCCCAATCATGCTTCCAATAAAATAAGAAAAACAACAACATAAGGAACTACAATGAGAATCATGCTAGCTTCCATATATGAAGCAAGGAAGGACAATGGTCCCTCGCATGTAGCCAATGTAGTTTTATCCTCAACCGCAAGAGAGAGTGACAAAAATTGTGGTTTCTCAACCACTTGCTCGCCGTCCCACTCTCCTCATATGTTTGGAGAAAGTGAATGATGTATGGTGCAAATTGAGCATGTTCTCCAAAAATACATCTCCTCCCCAAGTCCTCCTAAGGAGTGGTCACCAATACTTCTCATGGCCTCAAGTATACCATGAAGTCTAGAAAAAAGAATGTCTCTCCTTGGAGCAACATCCAACACATGTATGGTTAAGGGATGCATATATACATTATACAAATCATTATGCAAACAAACAATACCCTTACCATATGTTTTGCTTATACAAATGGAGTGGCTCATGCATGAGTCTCCTCTCATCCTCAAAGAGAAAAGAGGTGGTTGTGCTAACTCTCTCAGAGTTATGTATCTTCTCCATCTCCACATGAACCATGCATCTCCTCATATGTTGATATATCTCCTCCTCAAAGCCCTTCCAAAAATACCCCCGCCATGATGGTGTGGTATGCTCTCATAGAAAAAGTGTGGCTGAAAAGAAAATCCTCATGAGCCGTTTGTAGCAACTTCTCCTTGAGCTTGGAAGCTCTAGATAAGAATATCCTAATATGGTAGTAGATGACCCCATCTCTAACCGAATATCTTCCCTCATGCAAGCTTGGTCATCCAATATCATACAAGTAAAAGATCCTTGGAATACTCCACCAATATCTAGAGTTATTAATATGGATCTATCCTCCATAGTGACAGCTGGGCCGATGATCTTTCATGAAGAAAATATATCATATGGTCATCCCCCTCTTTGACATATCCCATGCCAAAGATGCAAGTTGGAAGGTTGTTGGTACCCTCCCCCGCTACTTCGCCACAACGTAGAATCCGAAATGAGAGTGGGTAAAGATGATGTTGAGAGAATGCCTCTCTCTCTTTGAGTCTACCCAAGACTCTCAAACACCGTACAATGACCTCCCAAGGTATCCAATCCTCTCCGAAATCAATGAATGGTGCATCAAAATGTGAAGCATCTCTCATCATCCGTCGAATTCGGTGGTATCCTTAGCAAATGTCTCCATGCAATGAGACATCATCATCAAGAGAAGATTGCATATATGAATAGACAGACTTGTCCTCGCTTTCACCGAGCAACATAGTTTCCCTCTTAGGTGCATCAACCTCATGTAATAGATAGGGATGTGTGCTCCCCATCACATGATGTTGGTCATCCTCCTATCTCCTCCTCAGACTCAGTTCCACACCATCACCAATGGCACATGTAGCAGAACATGAGTTGTGCCTTGATCTCCACACATGAGATCCTGGGACTTCCTTGCAAAGATGAAAGAATCCTCTAGTTGGAGCAAGAGGTCCTCCTTCCTCTACATGAGGTGCTAGATCAACTCCATATCTCGACGCTCGCTATTTCCTTTAGTCTCCTCAACATGAGTGGGCAACCCTCCAATGATTGGATCCTATTTTGGAAAAGGATCTACATGCCTTCGTGCCAAAATACAAGATGAAGGTCTTGCCTCCAAGAAAGTGTAATGTAAGATATCAGCCTCCTCTATGGTTTTCTTCAAGAGGTTTTGAGTCCATGGTTTCCTCCATCACATGCAAGGGTTTTGTTTGTTTAAGTTTGTTTATCTTCTACATGTGTTTCGAATTCTTCCTACCAAATATTTCCACCAAATTTTTAATGAACCTGTGCATAGGATGAAGTATTTTCATTATTTAAAGAAAAGGACTCAAATATCCACCATGCATAGGCCTTACCCAAAATGCAACACCTGCTACTCGATGGCTTCATCTTCAGAATTTGATGCCGTTGCAAAAAAGGTGTCTAGCTCCTCCACCCAACTCCCGGGCCGAACAAGTAGGTGAACCATCAAAGGTAGATAGAAGAAATATACCCATATTATGCCGCTTGCTCCTCCCTCACCTTGATCTTGCAAAAACTCGGAAAAGTGATATGATCTCTAAACTCAGGGTTTGAGATTCATATTCATGCAAGAAACCACTAAGAGTCCCCTTCTTAGGCATTTCTTCTTCCTCCCTCTCTCTCATGGAAAAATTGGGCATGCGACCGCATTTCAGTGATCATAAGGTGTGGCTGCATGCCCACACTCCCCATAAGAAAATCTATAGTTTGACTAAGTTTCAAACCTCTTGGATATTCTCGTACACATCTCCCTCCTTATCTTCCCGAAATCTTCATGAATGCTTTGTACGCATCTTGGAAGAAGCTTTGTGATCCTATCTTCCTTCCTTTATCCACATAATGGAGTCTTCATATTCTCTTTTCTGATAGAATCATGGCTAAGATCCATAGGTTGAGCCAATATTATGATTTTATACCACCGGTTATCCCAAAATAGGAAAAATATACAATGTTAGGAATAAGTGTTATATTCCTAAATTGGAGATCCGTAAATATGTAAACAAAAATCGGAAATAGCAAGTAAAATCATATCAAAATGTATAAACCATGGAGATATTTTATTATATAAATCAAGACGAAACATGTACAATACAACTCAAATGAACAAGGCAAACAAGCCTCTCATGAATACATGTGCAAAAGGTGGAATGATACTACATAGAAGAACAGTTCATGGATCAAAACCGCGTTACCATAGATGGAGTACTACTACAGAGAATAAAAAACATCATAGATATGCATATATATGGCTCATACAATAATGTGAGAGAATATCTATGCTCCCAAATGATATCTCAAGACAATCTTGAAGGATTGGTTGAAATATGAAAAATTTCAAAATGTCGGAGTTGCAGGTAGCAAATTGCGAATCAAGAACCGGAAATGGATGGAGATGGATGAAGATGTCGTATCGATAAAAATATATATTCCAATGGATCTTCCAAGTGAAAGGATGATCCTAACACTAAAGATCTCACCTCTCGATAATCACCGCAATCCCCCACCGCAAATAATTTCGAAAATAACGCAATCATCGTAGGATACCGCACCGTAGGTGCAAGAAAAAGTGTTGTCCTAGTGCCAAGATCTGCTATATTCTCCAAGGGTTTCCCAACCGATCTCTCAAAGGAAAGAGATCCTCCTCGTCCGAAAAAACAAGTGATGGAAGTGGTGTTGTGAACCCTCACTACAACACCGCAACGCAATGTTATACTCGCTACATAAATAACGTTGTAGCCGAAGGAGGATGCTTGGCCTCAAGCCCGGGATGTGAGGAAAATTATAAACCTTCAAGAGGCCTCTCAAGAAAGGATAAGGATTCCTAAATAGGAACTTATAAGCAAGGAAGAATGAAACTCGCTAAACGTAGGAGAATGCACAAAATCTAAACGTACAATGAAATCAATAATCTAAATCATGAATAACAATGGTCGCCTTGCCCTCCTTTTAAAAAAAAGTGAAAGCCTTCTCTCCATGGGTCCCACTCATTAGGGTTTCCTTCACCAAATAACCCTCTTCCCATTCATACTACGCCCATCTCTCAAAGTGTTCTCCAATTCTATCCCACCATCGTTGACTTGGTCAAACTTGACCTTGTCTCCATGCAAATTTATTCTTTCACACATAAGGGTGTAAAATCCAACTCTTATGACTATCCCATTTCACATTATGAGGGACTTCATGCATGTTTTTAATATGCATGGGCTTCCTTACGCATTTATTTAGTCGCTAGGTGATAAAAGAAAATTTTAATATTCCATTTAGTCAGTAGTGCTAAAATGGGAATATTACAATTAGTGAAAGCATAATTAGTATTTGAATTTCTTTTGAATTTGTTCCAACATTTACAGTTTCTTCAATATGGTGTCAATTCCATGAGTTCGATATGGTTTCAACACCACATCAGTTTTGAGTTATGATTTCCTTTATGTTTGCCCTAATTAGAATTTCCTTTTCACATTGTTAATTGCCTTTTACTTCCCGCATGATTTTAATTGTTTGGATTGATGTTTTCTCAAATTCTATTTTGATGCATGATTTCATTTATTTAATGTGAAAGATAGACTAGAGACTTTGTTTTGTGTGCTGTCAAGGGCTTTGGCATTTCGGTTCTACGTCTCGAAATTCACAAAATATCTAGACCGACAAATTAAATGCTGATACATTTATAGACCCTATACCGGCACTCCAACAATAGGTGGGATAAGATTTTAGAGTTTCAAAGACCGAGCAATAATTTGAGTACGTAGGAAAACATGCCAACACATCACCAACGCAACACATGAATAGGCCGAACTTGCCAATTGATTCGTCCAAAGAAAGCCACCTCTCCACGCAATTTCCCTCTTTCCTATTATCTCCGCAAAAGATTGATTTTATTATTAGGATAGTGCCAATTATACACTACTCTGGGCCAGAGATAATGACTTTTGTAAATATTGTGTAACTTATTGTATAAATACTTCACAGCTTTGAAGTATTACAGATTGATTTTTGAGTATAATATTCTCCAAGTTATTGTAATTTTCTCGGTCAGCCGGACGCATAAATAATACAAGGACATTCTTCACAATATTCATGTGGTGTACGAATTGTGATGTTTTTCTTATGTTAATGTGTTTATTCATTGTTTTCTTTTGTCATTTCGAAAAGCTTAATTGCATACTGTGAACCGGTGGACAACAGGATTTGTTATAAAGAACACCCCTATTTTGACTTTTTGTAATTTATATGTTTTCTACCGAAGTCAAATTAAGTAATACTTCATTTCTCCTTAGTTTCTACCGAACCTTACATTTTTCCTCGTTTCATAATTCATTTAAAATTATGAAATATCCAACTAGTGCAACCTATATTTCCCCCCGTGAAACTCCTTCAAAGTTTGATGCAAATCTAGTTAATCTTTAGACTCCATAACCTAATGGAATTATAACAATATAACCATCCAAATAATCCAATCAAATCGTAAAGAAACAAAAATCAGCACATTAATAACTAGCCTAAAATTCACATAAAACATATTAAATTTCACAGAGAGATCCCTCTCTAAAGTTGCGGTGGCTAGATCCCAGCTTCCAAAGTGGGGGGTTATCCTTTGTTTATTCTCAAAATCTCCTAAATTATAGAACGATAAACATAGAGTACATAAACTAGAATGTAAGAATAGTGATTGGTTCACCTCCCCCTATGAATTACACTATATGAAAACATGGTGAGTGGTTCACCTTCCCCCGTGGAAACCCGAACATACATCCCGCCCCGTGTAGTTTGAGACTTTAGGAAGTTCCTCTCATTTGGCCAATGAATTGGGAAAAGTGGTTAGGATTAATTAGTACTATCAACAAATGCATCAGGTACTATTGCATTCTCCACGGGATGCTTTCTGATGTTCAACAACTCGATCATTAAGGATCAATCTTGGTAGTGGTTTTATCCTTAGACATGAGGACTAGCCTTTGTCATTTTGGCAAGAGTGGTAAGGTCCATTGACCCACCCTCTTTCAATCCTCTTATTGTTCTATGATATCAATATTCAGTATAAACAATACAGTTTCATATATACATTATGATGGAGATAATAACATAGCCATGATGAATGTTAATAGGTTGAATTCCTCCCTAGTTAAGGGGGAGTGTTAAAGAGTGAAACTAGGGGCTAATTCCCATTTATAGAAGCCTGTATACAAACAAAAATAATGAATAATTAACTAATAATTAGTGTTAAAGATTCATGTATCTAAGGACATGACCATTCATTGAAAATAGCTCATGTTCACATAAATAACATGTTTACCATGTTACTACCCACCATAAGTTAATTAAGTATTGTGTAAAAAATGGGATAAGGAAAAATATGTAAATAAATATACTTACCAGAGTTAGACAACAATATACTATTTACAAGTTATTCAACACTTTAACAAATATGGGTAAAAATGTAAATGTTCAAACATACTAGAATTTAATTGCATAAAGATAAGTGATCCAATTTACAATGGAAATGACTCTTGGGTATCTTATATGGTAAAATCTACTTGAAAAATTTTCATTTTACACAATTTACTTATCATTTTATATCTTCGTTCTTATTGTTGAAATATATCTACAACACTGTCAATAATGATCTAAAGTGAATGTTCTAATGTAATTGCTATTGGGCTAATAAGACATTGAAGTAATTGTTGCAAGCATAGAACATACCATAAAATTTTACAAAATCTATAAATGGAGACAAAATGAGGACAAATGGGGATTTTTCAGTCAATTATGAAATGCTTGTGAGATTTAAGATAAGGTAGAGGGTATGGTTATGAAGAATTATTAATAATATTCTGACTAATGATGGGTAAACTGTTGTGGATATTTTATTGGCCCAATTCAAAACATTCAAAACAATATGTTTTTGATAAAATTATACTTAAAATCTAAAATCTATGATATATTATTTTTCCTTAAATTTCTAGATGATATTAATTATTGTCATGATTATGCATGAAATAGGTAAAATATGGAAAATAGAAATTAATGAGATAAAACTTGCATACCACATTGAAGACAAGATATGACCATGAAACCCTTACAAGAGAAAACCTAGTTGGAATGTGTGAGGGTTGTTAGTGCTCTCTCTTTCTTTGAATGTGAAATGGATGTAAGTAATGTAGGAGTGATATTTCTATGGTCCTTACAATGCTATAGTGCACAAAACCTCGTTTGTTTTCTCTCTCAGATTCACTCTAAGCTACTTTGTTCATCTCAGGGAAAAAAAATCCACACTCTAATACAATTGAAGATTTTCCCTCCTAGTTTCCAATCATAACACAATCCAAATAGCCATTTTTCACAAGCTTCACTCTGATAGGTCAATTTTGATAGGTCAACTTATTGAGGTATAAATTTCTAATATGAGATCAAATTTGAGGCAATTGCAAGCATGAAATGATATTATGTAAATTATGGAGTCTAGGTTGATAGTGTTGCATTTGATTTTATACTTTCTCTCCCATTTTACTCCTATATTTCTATCTATTTCTTGTTCATTGTTCTTCTTAAAACGATGAGAGGTAAAACCCTTTTCCTTATCTTTAATGGGATATTTGATTAATGAAGTATTTTTCATGGAGGTTTTAGCTAAATATTAACTCCAATATTTCTTCGCATTTGGATAAAATAGGAGCGTTGCAACAGAGTCAAGGAACAACCCATCATTTCCACCGTTTAACTTACTTCTTTTTTTACATCGTGGCGACTTGTTTGTACCAACCATTTCAAGCCTTTTACGTTTCCTTCCGGGAAAATAGGTCGTCTTTGTAACAAGATGTATTTTTGTAACTATGGGGTTGCCGAGGGGAACTATGATCTGGTGAATTTTATAAAGGGGCCTCGCAGGCCGTGAATCGGGTTAAGCCCTTCTACATGTAAATCTTGTAACAAATCTCTTTCATCATTAGTTTAATGCAATACTGCCTGTCGTTTCTTCTAGGAGTTCGTGAGTTTACTAGCTGCCTCATCGAGAGTTGGGCCCACTTTTGATCGTGTGCCGTGTTTTTCTTCTTGCATTGTTTTATGATTTAGTGTGATTTTATTACCGTTGTTAACTTACTTTATCCTGTTGTGAATGTTTCCTTAAATCTAGGTTTATTTAATTGTTGTTTCAAAGGGTCTCAGTCATGGATTTGAACCTTGATCTACAATGTGGTCATGATTGTATCTACATATACTTTGTTGTTAGTATTGAAATAACTAATTCCCCTTAGGTTGATAATTTATGTGGAGAAAGGGTTAATTCTACCCATATCCGACACCAACATTTTGGCGCTCGTTGTTGGGGAAGGCTAATGTGTGCAAGAATAGATTCCAAAGGTCTAAGGGTCAATCTCTCATCTTATGGAGGGAATTTATTGCCCTACTCCAAGTCTTGAGAATAAGTGATTTGTGTTTTCTTCCTAATTCTATTTTGGTTTTTTGTAGAATTTATCTCTCGTCTTGGGGAAGGGTGCTATTCCCTTCTCCAAGTCTTGAGCATAGCATGTTTTTTTTTTTTTTCATTAAAATTAACCCTCATCTTGGCGAAGGTATTTTGAAACCCTACTTTAAGTCTTGGGCAGTGCTCTGGGCTTTTCATTTTTATTTTCTTTTCTTTGGGTTAATTTCTCGTCCGAAGGAGGGTATGTATTTCCTACTTCAAAGTCCCTGACTTCGATTTTCCGTTTTTTTTCGATTTCAATTTCCATATTTTCTTTTCTTCTTTTTATTGTTTGTTTGAATTTTTTCTCTTCGTCCTAGGGAGGAAGCTATCTCGTCTTGCTTCGGTGTACCGAGTGATTGTTGTTACTTTGATTAAACCTCACAATTTGTATGAACAAGGATTTGAATAAGAGGGGCAGAGGAAGACCCCCAAAGAAGGGGAAGGATCCGGAAGAAGATATACATTGTGGAAATTATTGAAAAATATAGCTCGAGGCATCGTCCCATGTTGGTTAGGTTAAGGTTCAAACGAAGTCCGAAGGGTAGTTTGTGGAGCAACCGCTGCCATCCACTACTAGAAGGTATTATTTCTACAAAAAAATATTTAATAAATAGGGTATCGTGAGGAGATATCCTAATGTGCTGTTAGAAGGGGAAGAAGGGGAAAGTAGGGGATCAAGAACTTAAGCAACTCTAACTAGGAACAAAAACCCGAAAAAGCATTTCATCCGATAATTGGGTGCCATCATAAAATTTTTTACCTACTCGAATCAAATGATTCTAATTTGGTGAAAGAATTATTGAAAGATTTTAAATACCAATGGACTGTGGTAGCGCAAAGGTAACCTTCTACCACCGAATCACTCCGAATACCATCTACAAAATCAATTGCATGGAGTATCGAGGCATTTATACAACTTGTAGGTCTTCTATTGATTTCTCCCATCGTAAATTTTATAGGTGATGCACCAACGGGACCTATCCCTTTAACAACCTTGCTTAGTTTCCATGGGATTTCTTTCGAAGACCTTGACACTGCTCTCCTTTTTAATTTGATATTATTTTTCATGGATATGACTATGGCCATCGATGCAAAAAATTGAAGATATTTCCTCGCTACCCTAAAGGGGAGGACCTTGAGATGGTCTGAGGGTTTAAGAGGGAGCGCCGATTACTCAAGAAGGAATGAAAGAAGCTTTCTTGGAGAAATACCAAGATTATCGTAAGTCCCGTGACATTAAGGAGGAAATCTTTACCTCAGCGTAACGAGGATGAAAATTTGGAGGAATCGTGTAGAACGATTTAAATAAATATTGCAAGAGGGTTTGGACATAGTGACCTCCGGACAAGGAAATTCTCCAAGATCATTCTTCTCCGAGCACTTAGGGAAAAACTCTCACAACTTCGAATACAGAGAAAAAGGACACTTGGAAGAAAACTTCAAACTATTCCGTGATTATTTTATTAAGTGTTCACAAGGGGATGTAAGGGGAGTGGGCAAGGAGTTCGCTCATCGAAGACTGCAATGGGCAAAAGCGTAATTGGAAATATATTGGACAATCTAAGGATTGATATTCTACACACTTTCAAATTTGTAGATGACACTCATTGGTGCAAAACATAATCGAAGGAGTTGAAAACCATGGCCATATTCTCGCCCACAAGTAAAGAAGCACCTTGAAGGAATGCCCATTGAACACGGTGGAAGCCTGCGTTAACTGTGAATAGACTCATGTAACCCGCTTCCATGTCCTTCCTTTCCTAGGTCAAAAGCAAGCCCAAGGAGCAAGTGAAGAAAACATGGTAGACCGATGTACCATGCTACAGTCATGGAAACTCTCGGCCACCAACTATGAACTCGGCATGTTTCAGACCCATCCCGCAGTTTAACAATTGTAATATGGGTTCCCAATCTACAACATTTTTAGCCATGTGGTCTTAATATTAGTATCCCCTTGGAAAAATGTTCTCAAGCGTATGAATCCTTCATGGACCCAAACCTCGCAGACCCTCTCCCATCGATTTCGCCTTACTCGGCCTATGCCTCAACAACAAATTCAGTTTTGTCTTCCAATGCACCCCTAGGAAACCGAGCCATTAGGCCCCATCTTTATATCCAACCCAACTCCGAATTTGAACAATAAGGTCCAACAAATAGACATCTTGAACCTTCCGTCTTACAACATTTCTATTGCGGGACTTAATGAAATAAATAGACATTTCTGACGAAATAGTAAATGCAATCACTTCACCCATCATTATAGAACAATTTAACGGTAAAGATATTGTGAACTTAACAAAGAATAGTGAGGGAGAGTTCGTATCAAAGCGTAATAAATCGACACCTTCCCAAGTTGTTCTTAATCAAGGTCATTTAACTTCTCATCCATACCCTAAAATATTGACCTTGAGAAAGCCAAACCCTTCGTTTAATTTGACTTCCTAGGGAACCTAATCTTGTTAAAATACCCCCGTTACAAGCTATGAGGGATGTACCTATATATGCAAAAACTCGAAAGAATACTCGCTTCAAAAACCAGGGAGGAAACTCATGATCCATTAACCATTCATGTAGTGGGAAGACTATTCGATATCATGTTAGGAAAAATCATGCCCGTAAAATACGAAGACCCCGGGAACTTGATTCTAATAGTGCCGTATTAATGGGTTGAAATCCCGAATCTACTAGTAGATTTGGGAGCGGCCATTAACATTATCACCGCCGAAACAATGAACACATTAGGACTTTGAAACATTAAATCAACCCCTACTATCATGGAGCTTGAAAATAGATCCACAATTAAACCAAAGGGGGAAATTAGAGGATGTGATCATTTCAAGAGACTCATGGCATTACCCCGTGGACCTCCTTATATTATAGACCCGATATCTCGCATGTGGTCACCCGTTGATCCTAGGAAGACCCCGACTCTGTAACCGCATATGCCTACATAGGGTGACGATCCGCACATGATTATATCGAATGGGACAATTACAAAGAATCTCAAGCTTTATCCTCCCCGTAGAACCAAGCCCATCCGAAAAAATCATTACCCAATCGAATCCTCTACATGTAGAAGAGCCCGAACTCGAAAATGAAGATGTTAGACTCGTCCATCTACAAGGAGTGTGCCCTTCAATTTAAAAAAAAAAAATGCGTAAACCGAAGATGATGCCATTAACTCTTTTATTAATGATTCCAAGCCTCTATTTCTCGATTGAACTTGAAATATTATAGAATTTTCTATGAGCCGTGAGATAGAGGAAAACATTGAACTAGAAGATGATATTGAAGAAATTCATGTAACCTCATCCCATGATAGTATTCCAATTGAGATTGAACCAGGGAAAACATTTAATATCAACCCAAACCTCGCTTGAATCTCGTACAAATAGCTTTTGAAAGTCCTTCAATATCATCAAGAAGCTTTTCCCCGGGATTATACCGATATGAAGGGTATCCCCGCAAACTTATGCACTCATCATATTTATATTAAGGAAGATTTCCACCCCGTAAGGCAACCTCAATGGAGGATGAATCATGCTCTCAAAAGCATTGTCAAGGAAGAATTGAAAAATTATTGATGTAGGATTCATTTACCCCATCTCGATAGCCAATGGGTATCCTCACTAGTTATTGTTCCCAAAAGAATGGTAAATGGTGGATCCGTGTAGATTTAAGGAACTAAATAAGGCAACTCAAAAAGACCATTTTCACATTCATTGACCAAGTCCCGGATACCTCGGGTTGGGAAGAAGTTATTTTCATTCCTGTATTTACTAAAGGGATAAAACCGCATCCATAGCCCTAAAAGACTAGGATAATTTTTTCTTTACATGCCCTCGGGGAACCTTTGTATACGGGTCCTCCCGTTTGGCCTCGTGTAATGCTCCTACTACCTTCCGTAGGAAATATTGGGAATATTTCTTGATTTGGTCTATGATAGCGTTGAAATCTATATGGATGATTGTACTTCCATATGGAAACTCATTTGAGGAAGGATTGGAAAATTTAGAGAAAGTACTAAAAGATGTAAACAAACCCATGCTTCTTTGGGTACATTCAAATGCCATATGATGAGGGAAGAAGGAGTAGTATTGGGACATTTTCTTTCTTAGCCGTTGGAATTAAAGTTGATCTCGCTAAAGTATACGTAATATTACACTTCCCTTGGCATCTAAAACACCCACACAAACATATGTAGCTTTATTGGTTGTGGCTGTTGTATTATAGGTGCTTTATAGAAAATTTTGCTAAAATAGGAACACCCATTGTTTCAATTGCTAACAAAAGATGCAAAATTTTTTTGTGGACCGAAGATTGTGAGATAACTTTCATGAAAATCGGGGTTGGTGTGCACCGCTCCAACCCTCCGAGGATCCGATTGGGCATTACCATTTCACATTCATACTGATGCTTCTCGCACAATAGTAGGGGTTGTTTTAGGACAATAGGTGTATAAAACATCAGCATGAAATTTACTATGTTAGCAAGAAATTAATTCCTACTAAATTAAATTATATGGTGACAAAAGGAATTCTGTCGTCGTTTATACTGCCAATAAGTTCCAAGAATACATTACTAGGTATTCTACCGTTGTCCATACCGATCACACAACAATCAAGTATTTGATGAATAATCCTATTACCTCGGTCAGACATGAAGATGCTTACTATTGCTTTAATAATTTGATATTACAATAGTAGACAAGCCGTGAAAGATAATGTAGTAGCTAATTTCCTATCTAGAATGGATAACAATGATGAATGCACACCAGAGAAGATATAGTTTTTCCGATGAATATCTTTTTCGCTTCTACAAACTCCGTGGTATGCGTATATTGATAACTATCTTGCTGTGTGAGGTGCTTCCTCATTTTTCATATAGGGAACAATAGAATATTATTCATCATAGTGCCCGATATTCTTGGATGGCAGTGGTACCTTACAATGTACAAATAAGTAGATCCGCGCTCGGTGACTTAGGATGATATTTATGAGGCTGAAAGTCGCTTTTCATGATGGCCCTTTTAGAGGGAATTTTTTGACAAAAGAACTGCCATATAAGGTGCTACAAATGGGATATTTAAGTGACCTTCCATTTTTCGCATGCCTCTCAATTATGTTAGGAGGTGTGATAGTTGCCGTATGGGGCAACCCGCCGAGCCGATCAAATGCCTTTGAAGGCAATGTAGTCCTCGAGCCTTTGAGAATGGGCTATTGACTTCATTGGACCCTTTAACTCCAACCTCCCAAACAAAAGTCCGCACATTGGTCTCAGACCGATTATGTGACTAAGTGGGTGGAAGCTGTGCCGTTGCGAAAGCAATAGAGTAGTTGGCCTCAGCTTTTTCTATTTGAAGAAATTTTTGCTCATTACTAAGCCCAAGAGAGATTTTTTTCGATGGAGGAGCACAATTCACATCACACAAGATAGCAGCTCATGCGTAAATATGGGCTCGCTACGTAGTGACATCTCCATACCACCCCGTGTGAATGGAAAAGTGGAAAGAACAAACAAGACATCGGAAAATATTTTGACAAAAAATGTGGCATACCATCGTCAGATCGTCTTTAAGCTCTCTAAGCTCTTTTGGGCGTACAACAACATGGCGTAATACAATCGGGTTTTCACCGTTCGAGTTGGTTTATGGGAAATCCCCATTGTTTCCAATAGAATTTGAAATTAGTACGCTATAAATAGCTCGGGAAGTTGGTTTAGCTTTATCATATACTCAAAAATGCCGATCGGCTCATCTCAATGAGCTTGATGAAATCGTTGAATGGATATCCAGCGCAAACTACTACTATCCAAAGAACATCGTAGAATGAAATGGCACGATAAGTTTATTAAAAATAAGGTGTTTCAAATTAGAGATTGGGCACTACTTTATGACTCTTGTTTTAAGGATTTAAGGGGAATCTTTGCACTCGTTGGATGGGACCTTACGAGGTGGACGTTTATATTTGATATGGAACAACATGCTAATTACAATTGATGATACATGTGCTTCATTCATAACAATGGACATCACCCGAGATTATACCACCGCTCTGTGCCTCTAAGGATGCTTTTATTAAAAAAACTTCCGAGAAATCCGGTTTGAAGGTCATCAAGGCAGAATCCTTCCTCTACACCCGTGTTGTAAAATAAAAAATAAAAAAAAAATTAAAAAATAATAATAAATAAATTAAAAAAATAGAAGAATAAAGAATTATATTTTTTATCTTATTGTCTTTTTGTAGGAGTTACTACTAAGGAGTAAAAAAATCAAACATTTTTTTTTTCCAAAGTATCGCTGTCGTTACATTGGATGTTGTTACTCGTACGTCGCTACTCATGATGTCATATCGTGTCAAGCACACATGGTGTTGTTACTTAGTCGTCGCTACTCATGATTCTATTACACCGCATGTCGCCACCGATGTTGTTACTCCTTGCTTGATGTCGCTACACCGTATGTCGTTACTCGCACCGTTGTTAATACAGATGTTGTCACACTAGATGTTGTTACTCACATCGTCGTTACTCTAGATGCCGGTACTTGCACCGGCTATTACTCCGTATGTTGTCACACCTGATGCCGTTACCGTACTGCGCTACTCCAAAATGATGTTACACCAGATGTCGTTACTCCTTGCTCGATGCCGTTACACCGGATGTTGTTACACCGATGTCGTTACACCCGATGTTGTTACTCGGATGTCAGCATAATCGATGTCGTTACACCGCATGTTTTTACTCTAATGTTGTTACACCAAATGCTATTACTCGATGTTGTTACTTCCGATGTCGATACTCGATGTTGTTACTCCGATGTCGTTACTGTATTGCTGATTCCACATCATTAATGCATCGCCATCCTACCAACCGTCACTTCGTCCAAGTAGGTCGCTGGCACAAATTTCCACGTGACTTTTACCGATTTAATTAAATATCCCATATGAAGATCTTAATCTCATGGACGACAAAATTTAAGTTGGGGGGAAGGGGTGTTGTCATAGTCAAGGACAATGTGTAATAATTTCCTTATAAATTAGCATGACAATCCGTTCATGGTACACCTCACTCCCATCAACATGTGGTATCATCATTTAATATGTATTAGGATTTGTAAGATGTCTCATCCACTCTATACATAACAATTATGACTTTTATTCACCACACTTACCATATTATCTTATGATTTTTCTCGGTCTCCGACAATTATTGTCTATATTTACCGTTACCACTTTCCATTTTCACCATGTTGTTTCTCTCAATTTGGTATTCACCACCTCGCCCAATGGTTTGTTGTTCAAGAAGTGTCATACAAGTCTCCACAAGATGTGGGTGGGTCAAGCCGTGTGGCATGAACTCAAAACACAACAAATTCTACGTAAATCCAAAGGTTTGGCAAGTCTTTGTCGACGTAGGGTGGGATACCTACGGACAGATTTGGCAGGGGTTTGATGGAGTGAATCATAATGGAATTCACACTTAATTTAGAGGAGAACTAATCGCGGGTTAGAGGTTTGGAAGTTCTCGTCACGTAAGAGGTAATTTCGCAGGTTAACGGCCGAGACAAGGCAACAATGGTTTTCTAAAAAAATTTTTCTCCGAAATTTCCTAAATTGTTCTTGCGTATAGGAGAAAGTGTTGTTCAAATGGGCGAGGATACAAGTTTCGAATCAAGCATATCCTTGAACGGCTGCGGTGCTTCGTAATAAAATACATAACCCGTGAGGGCCGAGCCACAACTCGTTCAAGTATCATTTTAAAATTTTAATGCACTTTCGATTTCCACTGTGCCTGCACATGCCTTGTTACGCCCTTCTTCCTATTGAAACAATTGGCAAGATATGGTACTGTGTCGCCCAACATTCGCACCGAATGCCGATAGTACTTTCCAATCATGGTCTGTGCGATTATTAGTTGTGCATGCACAAATGTACTTCATGTCTCCCCGGGTAGAATTCTATTGGTCCTTAGAAGAAGAAGTGGCAACCATTATTTCTGTTAGAGAAGAAGAACCGCCTCCCGCTCGGTTTGCGTAAGTAGAACATTCAGAGGGAATTGACCAAGAGGAACCCGAGGAAGAAGAGATTATGGTTGATCAAGAGGAACCAAAAGAAGAAATGGGAATGGAGGAGGTAATTTTGGTGGCATGCCCGAGGCTGCCACACAAGAAATAGCCTAACTTGAAGAGCCCATAGAGGAAGAAGTTATGAACATCGTGCAAAGAAGTCGATATTGTTACACAATCATCAACTTTTGTCAATGAAGAACAAAGGAGTGAAATTGCGACAGGAGAAGTGGCAAGTGATGCTATTTTGCAAGAAACAACATCACCTAACCAAACCGATATGGATGTTGATACGTAGGGGTGCTACACAAGAACCACCCCCAATTCGGATAAGACAGGAGGAGTCAACCTGCTAGTATCGATGTTGTTCCTCAAGAACAAGTACCAACTGTGGGAAAAGAGGCAATTCATGAGGAACAGAAAGTAGAGAAGAAATGAACCAGGAGCTTGATACTATCCCAAGAACCAAGATTAACACTAGAAGAATAAATGGTGAACAAATAGCGAGAGAAACAAGGGAAACAAGCTATGGAATCGATGTCGCTCCAAAGCACCAAAGATCGACCCCGGCTGAGGTAATAATGCGTGAAGTTTCTGCTCGATTGCCGGAATTGAGGATGATAAGTCTCGTCTCCTCGGCTTCTGCTCCAAATACCACGATGACTAGAAGGGTGAGGGGATTCTTCTTGCCCAAACAACTAACATAGGAAGTAGTTGTTCCCCCATTGCTTAAATTTGTTAACACCTGGCCAAGATCGGCCCAACCACTATCAAACCATAACACTTAGAGGCTCACGAGGAAGACAGTTCTTGTGGAAACACCATAACATAGAGTGGTCAATGAAATTGTCGACCTGGATGGCGTGTTTTCAGGGAATACAGAGGAAGAAACCCCTAGGGATAGGGAGCCGTGTCGTAAGGGATTGAGAAGAGAATCCGCTCGAGAATATTGGCAGCATTCCACCACCTCCCGTGCCCGTCATAGGCCCAGAACCGAGTTTATTGTTAAACATGAGTGGGTTGAACAAATCTGTGAGAAAAGGATACCTTCTCAAGAAGAAGTACGCTTGTAGGCTACCGAAACCATGAGACTAAAAAGGAGGTTTGGGATTTGAAAACGCAAGTTTCCTGAAAAGGAAGGTAAAAATCTACAAATGGAGGGAAATAAAGCCAAAAATCGAGGTCTCCACTACAACTACCTAGACTCGGTTCGATTGAAGAATTTTGAGGGTTGAGAATTTGTATTGGCCATCGAGATCCGTATGTATGCGCTCATTGTAAGCGACCATAAAAAGGAAACAACTAGGGTTCGAGAATAGGCTGCTAGAGTCGTCATAGGGTACATGGATCAACTATACAAGGAGCAACCGAAGTGTGCCAAACAAAGCCCATAATAAAGGAAGTGGAAGAACAAGTGTACGGTTAAAGATAGATAAGGGATAAGATTTTCCCCCCGCACAACAGTAATCGCCCGTGGACCTATTTCACATAGCTATGTTTTCTTTATTCCTTCACAAAAAAATTATTTTATTTTGTCTTGAAAGTATATAAGATATTTGGTACGAAATTGAGGACTCCATTCAATTTCTCCGTATTTTAAAAATTCATGATATCATATGACAACACTTAACAGCGAGCTCTACATGCATGGGTATTAATTAAGGCATGATCAGTCCTTTAACCCCATTCCATTCGCGGGGGACATCCATTTAAGAGCATTTACCTCTTACACCATCAATCATATTAAGTGGAGAAAGGCCTAGGATAAATTTGAAGAAAATCAAGTCAGGAAGGTCATTAATGACAGAAGAGAGCATGGTCAATTCTCAAAAATTTATAACAAGAATTATACATTTCTGGCTGCATTGAGGGTCGTAAAGAACACATGTTGGCAACACGTAAATGGTGCGTTGACCTATGTGTAGGCCAGATTATGATGTTTCTCAAGGAAGCATTGGACAAACATCGAAAGGTGGATGTTGTCATCCTCGCCCATCATAGAAAGAGAACCATTTGGGGCACTCAAATTTTCATGAGCTTTAGAGAGAATGCCACGTTTTGTAACATGCATTAATACCCGTGGGGTGAGATGGATAGGATTAAGGTTTCAATTTCCCCTTCTTTGGTTGCCGCCCGAGCGATATAATCCCGAATACAAAATTGATCCAAACATTGGTGGAAGGATGTTGTTTAACAGAGGGATATAAGCCACCAGAACCGAAATGGTTGCAGAATATGACCTTACACAAACTCTTCATTAATCACAACTGGTCCAACTGGATCCGAGGAGAAGACGAGATGCAAGGAGACAGGAGCAGACCAATTGGGGAGATGTTGGGTGTTGAGATTCAACAAGATGATGAGCTTAGTGAAAAGAGTCTCTTTCACTAAGTGGGCTCGCAGAATATTTTTGGCGCAAAGTCTATTTTGAGACTATGTCTATTTTTAGACATGTCAATCATAGTCTATGAGCGTGATGCTATTTCTGGATGGTTGGTCAAGTTGGAAAAATATATGGACTTCTATTTTTAGACATATTGGTGGAATCTATTTTTATATTTTGGGCCTAAAAATATATATGTCGAATATTACTACCTCTTAATAATATTTGGACTCTTAAACATTATCTTATTCTCTGAGCATTTTAGTTAAGTGCACAAACATGTGGCACAACAGCCGATTGCAGGAATTACGCTATTCTTGAGGGTTTACTAGAGCTAATGCACGAGGACTTCAAGCTAGGACTCATGTGACAAGAGTTCGGTGGAGTTATAGAAGTAGTTGGTGGAGTTGTATTTAGTTTAACTCGCTAGACTTAATTGAGCTAGTTGTATCTGGTATAACTGATTGATACAATAGTTAGAGGTGTGAATTAATTAGTTAATTAATTCACTAAATAATAAATCATTAATAACCGAAGAATACATCGCTTAACTACAAGGTATGGCGCTTTCAAGGAGACCAAAGGAGAGGTAGGTGAAAGAGCAAGTGTGATTACGATTGTGACTATAAGAAGTGATGCATTAATGCATCCAACACTCAAGGAGATGCTAATGAGGATTGCATGTGCTGAAAGCTTGGTGTATTTGAGTTCATTCGCAGCCATTATTCATCGTGGATTGCGCAAGAGAGGTGTTAAGGTGTAAGGTAGATCGGTGCATGGATTTGCAAGATCGGCTCGATTAGTGTGTAGCGATTGTATTGTACCGAGAGCTTGATATGATTAGTTTTGTATGAGGATTGTTACATGATCTCTATGACATATATTATATATAGAGAGTTGGGTTTTTAGTTTGTGCTTTCCCGCTTAAAAACTCGTGTTAATGTGTGTGAATTTTTATGGTTTCATGTGTGCATCGTAATTGATTTAATTTCCGCATGTGATGATCAATAGTGGAATAGATTCCCGTATTGTGCATGAAGTTAAAATAGTGTGTGATCAAGAGAATCTTGGATATATAAAACATAATTTATATAATTTATACATGGTATCGTGAGTGAAATTGATCATACAAGATTACAATTATTGAAGCTATTGAGTTTTGTGTCGGGTGGAATTCGAATTTGCCGTTGTTTTCGTGTCGAAGTTGGAGCATTCATCGAAATGTATTTCAATGGATTGCAATTGAGTATGCCTGATGGAAGCTCGAATTATATTTCATGGAAGGACAATGGATGGAGGCTATGTGTTGGATGATAATGGGCCAAGGAGTTCATAGATTGATATTCCAAACTCAAGCCAGCGATGCAACTCGTACTTGATGCATCACAAAAGAAGACAAAAATGTCGAAGGATTCTGTTGTTGGAAGGTGTGAAGGATCACATAGTGTCTAGCTCACGCGTAAAGCTTCTCCATTCTTAATGTGGAAATTTACGTACTTTGCAAAATAGTGACCCGCAGGAAGTTGGCGCTTAAAGACAAGCTCTCCAAGAAAATAAAAATGGAGAAAGGCGACAAGATACCAAAAATACCTCACGAAGTTTTTCCACCGGAAGGATGAGTATCGGGAAGTGTGGGGTTACTTATAGATGAAGAGGACTTGGTGAGCTTGGCTCTCCTTGGGCTTTGAAGAGTTGGCATAAGTACGAGGACTCACACAATCCGGCCGGGGAGAAATTGTCGGGATGGGAGCGACTTTGGTCGGATCTTGTGCGTGAGGAGATAAGCATGTGGTACCAGGATGGATCTTCATCAAAGAATGAAGATGAAGAAAATCGTGCTTTGGCTGCCAAATAAAGGAAAGGAATGGAAAGAAAAGTCCTTCTCAATCCTGCGAAAAGGCAAGAAGCAGGACTTGTCCAAGGTGAAGTGTTTTTCACCGTCACTAACAAGGACATTACACCACACTAATTGTCCATTTAAGAAGAAAAATAAGCAAAGGTTAGATCTATGTACTGAGAGGCCTTAGCCTCATAGTTTGAGCTAGATTTTTCATTGATCGCATTCTTGGTTTCAAGTGTGATGGGATCAAAGGTGGTTTCTTGACGCTGGTGCGTCTTTCCATACACCCGCAGACAAAGATTTTTTTAGTGATCCGGGATGAGAAGGACCTTGGAGTGCACATCGAGATGGGCGATGATGGTAGATATAGTGTGACTGGTATCTGGACCATTTCCTTTGGTATGAGTCTCGAAAACCTTTCATCTTGAAGGATTTCATGCATGTTCTAGGATTGAAGAAGAATCTGATCTCTCGTGGCGATGTTGGAAGACAAGGGCTATGATGTTGTTTTTAGTGAGGGAAAGTATTTTCCTTACGTAGTAAAATAACCGGTGAAACTTGAAGGATAGGGTTTGAGTTAAGAACCTTTATCAATTGTAGGTAGATGTCGCAAAACAATGGTAGGCAAAGCGTAAGGAGTGGTGAGCGAGATGAGGGTGAATTGTGGCATTGTGAGATTGAGCCATCTTCACCATGGCACTTTGAAAATTTTGCAAACAGAGCTTCGCCAAGCTTCAAGGGTACACTTGCGTTGTACTTCGTATCAAGGCAAGAGATGTACTTTGGGAAAATTTGTGAAGACCGCTTTTCATGAGAATAATAGTCGCCCCACGACGATCCTTTAGAGAATTCACACGTACGTGTGTGGACCTTTCGCAGCTTCAACAAAGAAAGCACAAATGTGTATTATGTGATATTTGTTGATGACTTTTCGTAAGTGTTGGATCTTCTTCATGCGTAAGAAGAGCTTAGACATACTAAAAGTTCTATGAGTTCAAGGCGCCGGTTGAGAAATATTTGGGGAAGCAAGGTGTGAAATCTTTAAGGAGCGTATAATGGTGGTGAATACATCTCTAGAAAATTCAAATACTTTGCAACAAGGTATGAATTCGAAGAGAACTCATACACCTCATAACCCACAAATGTATCAGTCATGGAGAGAAAGAACACCGATCGTGTGCCGACCAGCGATGTCGCATGATCGGTGGCCTTCCCATACACTTGTGTGCCGATGCATGCAACACCTAGCTTATGTGCAAATTTTTTGTCCTCATATAGTACTTGGCATGAGTACACCAAGAGGCGTCACAAGAAGCCCGATATTTCATTTGAAGATTTTTGGCTCACCTATTTACATTCCCGTGATGAAGGATGCCAGGAAGGAGTCGGAGCCGAACGCAGAGGTTGGGATATTTTGGGGTATAGAAACAACCCACAATTATCGTGTATTTTCCGCATAGCCTGATGACCGTTGTACATCAGATATCAAATTTCATGAGGAGAAAGCTACAAAGTTGTCGCTGGAGAGGGGAGCTACACTCGCATGCGTATGAGGAGATACTAGTTCCTAAAGAAAAGCCTCCGGATGTGGATCGCCCACAAGAGGAGTTTCATGGAGTGGAAGAAACCACTCATGCAATGCCAAACATCGTAGGGTGGAAGCGTACTGCGTGCTTAGCGATTGAATATTGATGCAAAGACAAAATGTAGGAGCACCTACATCACAACGTTTACGTACGCTCACTTGACCGATTTACTAGATACATGGATCTTGCGATAAGTGTATCGTGATAGAACCATCTTCTTTCAAGGAAGTTGTGAGGATCCCTTTGAGTGGTAGATACCATGGTGGAAGAGTATGATTCGATTGTCGGAATAGTGCATGGGAGATTGTCCCAAGGCCTAAGGGAAATCGTTGGTAGGTTCGAGATGGATCTTCAAAGTGAAGCAAGCTTACCGATGGGAGCGTCGAAAAGTACAAGGAAATATTTGTTGCTCCGTGGCTTCGCCGCATCAAGGGAATCGACTATGAAGAAACCTTGCACCCGTTCGCAAGGTATTCTTCCATATGGACCATCCTTGCTCTCTCGCTGTAGATGGGTTGGCACATTCATCGATGGATGTGAAGATCGTTGCCTCAATGGAGTCATTGAGGAGGAGGTGTACATAGAGAAGCCTCAAGGATTTGAAATCTTCACCGCCGAGTCACATGTGTGTAGGCTCAAAAGAACGATGTAATGGGCTGAAACAAGAACCTCGTGTTTATACACACAGATAGACAATTATTTCACCGGACTTGGTTTCTCCAAGAGTGAGGTGGATCCAAACCAATACTGTACTTGTGGTGGAGGGTAAGTTGTTGATCATTGTACTTTATGTAGATGATTTGATACTAACGGGTGATGAACTCAAGGATACACTCATGCAAGGCACCTTGCAAAGGAGTTTGAGATGAAGAACTGGGGTCTCCTTCATTATTTCCTCGGGATTGGAAATTTGACAACGAAGGGTGGAATGTTTGTGTCTCAAGGAAAGTATGCCCGTGAGATACCGGAGAAGTTTCACATGCAAGGCCGCAAGCCTATCGACACTCCTCCTCCTCAGGTTGACTAAAGAGGATGCTACATCGACAGAGGTAGTGGATGCCACTCAGCTATAAACAAGCTATTGGTTCGCTTCATGTATCTAGTCAATACACGACCGAACATATGCTATGCTATTAACCAAATTTTCGCTATGGTTAAGCCTACCAAGCTCTTTTGGAAGGCAGGCAAGCATGCATCGAGATATCTCGTGTACACGGATATGGATTATGGTATTTACGTCGGGATGAGTTGAAGCCGCATGGCTTCACGGGATGGATTGCGGTGGAGCCCATCGATTACGTAAAGAGCACATCCGGAGGATATTGGCATCGGTGTTATATCATTTTTTTGGTCATCTAACCTACTATCATTATATGAACTCCAAGTACACCATGTAAGACCAATTTTACCCTAAGTAAAATTCCTGTTTTCACCGTGTGAAATAACTTAGTAAAACACCTTTATTAAGTTGTTTATATTCAAAACAGAAATCTCAAAAGGAAATAATAAAAAAATCTATATTTCTTTATATTTCCCTGTCATATTTAACCTAAAAACAAGGAAATCAATTAAATAAATCCTTTTTATTTGATTATTTCCTTAGGAATAAGTTATTTAAATCCTATTTAAATAATATTCCTAGTTAAATTTGACTAAATCATTTATAAATAATTAAATAAATAATTATTTATTTAATTATATTCCCACCATTTCCTTAAAATAGTAAATAAATCATTTATTTATTTATTATTTATAACAAAGGAATCAATCTAAGTCAAACATCCTTTTCCCTCCAACAAGTATAATAAAATATTCCTAAAGGGTGGTTCTAGAATTTGATTAATAATATTTTATTCATGCACCAAGTTTCTAGATTGCCGTAATATTTTGTTATAAATAGAAGGATTTTCCCCATTCATTAGACACCTTGATCGCATTAGATCACTCCTCGGATCTATACACTTGGTCACATTTTCTCCATTTTTGCCTTGTGAGCTCCCATTGAGTTCTATGTTTGTCTATGTTTTCTACACCAACAAGAGAGAGAAATTTTAGATCCGAAATGCCGAGGACTCCGTCAAGAACCCATCCCATTGAGGAGAACCGTAAAAACTTTTCTTATTTTCCTCTCTCGTGTGCCTCCTTTTAATATAATATAAAATTCTTTCAAATACACCGTTCTTGTCTTCTCTATTGATGCATGGAGCCATATTTCTATTTTTACCGCTTAATGTCTTTTATGCTTAGATCCGGATTTGTGTAGCATTATCTGATCAACTAATCGTAGACTTAAAGATATTGGTAGTCATACTTTAATTAGGGCTATTATGTGTAGCTAAAGTAGTCTTTTACGACGAAAGATTCATACTAACAATCGCGACTCCACATGGGTTTTCTTTTGCGACCACCGTCATTTTATATATTCCCGCATATCCAAATATTTCGTACCCTAGGGTTTCTCTCTGTTTCTTTTTTTTCCTATTTTTTATGGTTATTTTCACCTCTAAAACCCTCAAACATTAAAATTTTTTAACTTCCATGTGTTTCGGCCCTATTGCGTTGGTGTGACAGACATCGGGCCGCACGAGACGACACTTTTTTCTTCAAATCGCCACCGAGAGACCCGGATCCGCAGTCACATTTATAGGCCCAAAACTGCGACCGGACTTGAGGACACACTTTTTCGCCCAAACCCGTGACCTAGATCGAAAATGTGTCGTAACCTACGACCCGCACTTTTTTCTCGCAATTTTCCAAAGAATTTTTCCGGGTTTGTCCGTTTCGTCGTGTTTTCCACCTCTCGTCTCTACCCATTTAGACCCTCGTTTCTGATCTCGTTTCACTCAACCAAGTGGGAATATTTCCCCTTAGGATTTAGCACTTCCACTTTTGGTGGGCGAGTTTTATCGTTTCAAACGTCCTGACTTTTCGCAGTTTCAACCTTCTTATTTTCGTACCGATACTCCTTTTCGTATCCTCAGGATCCGATCTTATCCCCAAATTACCTCTACATAGCTTTGTTTGGCTTACCTCTAGGGCCACCTCTTCGTCCCTCCTCCTTTACTGATTTCCTTTGTTACAAAGAACCTTGCCTCTCGCCTTTGTCAGTTTCCTTCGCACCTCTTTTCAGTTGCATTTTATCCTTTAGATCCTCGTCCCTCCCGACCTTAGATCTATCGGCCTCTTTTTCTTGTGTTTTGACTCGATTTTTTCCCTTATTTTTTAATTAGTTTTGAGAGACCAACCTTTCTTAAGTTAGATCGAGGCATTGTTAGATGCCACTTTATGTTATTTCGCATTATATATCGTTACTTGTAGATTTATTTTCGCCATGTAAGGCAAGACACTTTTCTTTTTACTCTCAAAACTTCTCGCTGGTTTAAAAAATTAAAATCAACACACGCCACACACCAACCCTAAGTGAAGAAGCGCCCGGTTAACACTTCGGAAAAGACTTTAAAATCAATTGACACCGCACCCCCTACCCTTGACCTCACTTGATTTTTTCCTCCCCCGCCCTTGTCCCTTTCTTCTTCCCGTAATCATTGCACCCCCAAGGTGCTTATCTCTGAGACTTCGGGCCTTCACCCTCGCTTCCGTTGGTCGAATTCCTCCTTCCCGTCATCATCGAGCAAGTCCTTCCCCTCGGGCCCACACTCGACTCTTCTTCTAATTGTTCGGTTCTCCACCTACTTGGTTCTCCCTCATTACCTTCACCATGTCTAGTTCGTGGCCTAGCGCTAGCGACAACCCCAGCTCTACTGGGTATGTTTCCAAATAGGAACCACTACATGACCTACCTCGAATCGCCTCGTCGCTCCCTTATATGGCTGGTTCCGCCTCCCCGACTTCAATCAACCGATTAATGATCCTATCTCCGCCATGATGTTATTGGCCTCGCTATGCCAACCAAGCTCCTCCAACATTCCCAAGTTCTAAGGCCTTGCTAGTGAAGATCCCTCCAATCATATCCCATCTTTCCATATGTGGTGTTCATCCAATTCCATTATTAACAACTCCATTCATCTTAGATTGTTCCAATGCATGCTTACCGACGAAGCTTCTAAATGGTATGCTTCGATCGACCGCCTCCTCCCATACCACTTTTACGACCATTTCCCAAGCCCTTTTATCTTATTTCTAGCTACCCCTTCGACACGACACTCGGTACCGAGCTTTTAACTTCTTTCCATCAATCCTCTTCGATTCGCCTTTCCGCTCATGTCCAGAATTGCGTTGAAGAAGAAGCTTATGTCACGCTTCTCCCTTGGAAGATAGGGTTTATATGGACCGGTTCCTTCGCTCTCTTTTACCTCCCATTGGCAAGGATGTCGCCTCCCATTTCCCCAAACCGAAGAATCCGCCCTCCAAATATCTTTGAAATATGACCTTATCTATGCTCAATCTGGTTATGTTTATACCATCCTTCCCCGACCTCCCAAAACCCGATGGCACTAACGCCCCGTGGGCATCTCACTGCTAACGATATCGTTGGAGCTCTTTCACATACCTCTCGCTCCACCTCTTATGGGCTATGGTTTCCCTCTCTGAGGGGGCTAGCACCCCCAACACTTTCCCCCTCCGTGTAGCATAACCAGATACGGCATACCTCCTCCTTTTTCCCACCCTCCTACTTACCTTAGTGTTGCCCACCCTAACCCTTATCCTTACCCATGCCTCAGTGTCCCATCTCCTCCATCATTTGACCTCTCCCTCCCCTTGCCTCCTCAACCCCCGTAGACGCACTTACTTCCCTCCAGTGGAAAGTCTTTGCGTAGCAGTAAGACCACTATTTCTCTTCCTTCTCAAAGAAAGAGGAAAGGCAACTGACTTGCCTCTAGTAATGGTGGACCCAATCCTCCAAGTCTTGATTCTAACACCACTAACCAACCACAAGGCTCCTGCACCAAGCCACGGACAGTCTTCCGCACCAATGGGCCTCGTTCATGTTGCGGTGTTTATGTTCATTACACTCATGATTGTCTCCTCTTACTACATATGAGGCATGTGGGAGTCTCGTGCCACCGCGCGGGGACAACATTCCTCCCCTAATCGTCCCCCCAATATGGCTACTTCGAACCCGTTGTGTTTACCGATCCTTTCCTCAACAAGGATTCGTGGCCACTCAACCACCTCATGCCCCAATAACCACCAACCTTCCCCTAGTTCCTTCGATTACCAAATTCTCATGATGGCCTCTCGACCAACCTCTCACCATCGACCTTAACCTTCAAACTTGGTCTTGTTAGTAATCCATGCCTCCCACTCCGTCCGTCCTTGATTCCTCATCTTCGGTCCTATAGAGCCTTTGTCGACACCCAATGGTCCCTTGCAAATCCCTCCGCCCTCCACAAACCGAGGTTCAATATACCAAGATTCCTAAGGGCCCATTATGCCAAATGCCGCCTCCTGGCCTGGACTACCCATTCATATAGCATAGTAGATGATTTGGAACAATCTCCTACTTCCATTTCAACACCGGAACTCCTCCGGGTTGTTTCCTTCTCAAAATAAATCTCTACTATCCGCCGTGGGTGCCGTAGATCCTCCCGATGACCAATTGATTGTTTTCGATGCCCGTAAATCATACCACCCCCCCCTTCCGCTTCGTTGGTCTACAATATTTTCTTGGAACAGCAGAAATAGAGATCCGTGGCACCTGGGCTGATGGAGGCTAAGTACATGGCAACAAGTTTGGCTGCATGCGAGGCTATATGAATGAGGAAGATCCTAGTCGTGTTGTTCGATTCACACTTAGATCCTACCGTGATATATTGTGATAATCGCAGTTGCATTAAACTCTTGCTAATCCAGTATTTCATGATATATCTAAACATATTTACATCCGTATCATCATACGTAGATTGTGTGCAGTTTAAGATCATGTTGCTTTCTTACATTCCTATAGAGGATCGTATGCAGATATTCTCGACGAAGGCGCCACCAGAGAAAATTTGAATACCATAGAGACAAGATCGAGGTGCGTATAATCCCTATCTTGTTGAGAGGAGTGTTGAGATTCAACAAGATGATGAGCTTAGTGTACAGCTGCCTTCACTAAGTGGGCCCGCAGGCTATTTTTGGCGCAAAGTCTATTTTTAGACTATGTCTATTTTTAGACATGTCGATCATATTCTATGAGTTGTAGGATGATATTTGTATTTATTTGTCAAGTTGGAAAAATATATGGACTTATATTTTTAGATATACAGGAATCTATTTTTAGATTTTGGCCTAAAAATAGATATGTTGAATATTATTAGCTCTTAATAATATTTCGACTTTAAACATTATCTTATTCTCTTGGAGAACTTCGCTAAGTGCATGATGTGGCACAAATAGCCAGTATTTAAAGGAATTACGCTATTCTCGAGGGTTTATATCGGAGCTAATGCATGAGGGGATTCTGGGCTTAGAACTCATGATAGAGTTTGGTGGAGTTATAAAAGTAGTTGGTGGAGTTGTATGTGTAGTTTAACTCAAATTTAATTTAGTCGAGCTAGTTGTATCTAGTCTAACTAATTGATACACTAATGAGAGTGGTGTGACTTAATTAGTTAATTAATTCACTAAATAATAACTCATTAATCAACTGAAGAATACATTAGTTAACTACAAGGTATGGCAAGCCAAGGAGACGAATGAGGTAGGTGAAAGACAAGTGTGACTATCGCTTGTGACTCATAAAGTGATGCATTGATTGCATCCAACACTCGTTGGAGATGCCAATGAGGATTGCGCAAGAAATATTGGTGGATTCAAGTTCATTCGCAGCTATTCTTCGGGCCGAGATTGTACGTAGAGGTAGGCTAGTGTGTGGCGTAGATCGGTGTATGGATTTTTAAGATCAAACATTAGTGTGGTAGCGATCAGATAGACCGAGAGCTTGATATGATCATATTTTTACGAGGATTGTTACATGATCTCTATGACATATATTATATACATATAGTTGGGATTTTTGCTTCAGGCTTTCCTATTAAACAAGCCATATTAATGTGTGTGAATTTTTGCTGGTTTCATGTGTGCATTGCAATTGATTTAATTCTCGTATGTGATGATCAATAGTGGAATAGATTCTCGTATTGTGCATGGAGTTAAAATAGTGTGTGATTAGAGAATATTGGATATATAACAATATAAGTTATATAATTTCTACATTAGGTACTGGGATTTGTATACTTCCCTCTCCCCATTTTACCCTATCTTCTATCTCCTTTTCTACCATTATTATTGTTAAACGCATGAGGTAAAACTTTTCCTTATCTTTCATGGGATATTTAATTAATGAAGGATTTTTCATGGAGGTTTTACTCCTTTACATATTAACTCGATATTTCTTCAGATTTGGCTAAAACAAGAGTTGCCATGTACTGCAGTTTGGTGAACAACCTATCATCTCCAACGTTTTCTCTTATTTGTTGTTACAACGTAACAGACTTGTTTGTAACAAGTATATTTCAAGCCTTTTTTATGGTTTCCTCTCGGGCAACTAGGTTTCCATTGTAACAAGATGTATTTTTGTAAATATGTATGGCTGAGGGGAATCGAGGATTTAGGACATTTGTATAAAGGGGCCCGTGGGTCAGAATTGGGGTTAAGTCTTTTACATATAGATCTTGTAACAAATCTCTTTTATCATTAATTGAATGCAGCAACAACTTGTTGTTTCTTTGTAGTTCATGAGTTTAGTCAGTGTGCCTCCATCGCAGAGTTGGGCCCACCCTTCCCGATCGTGTGCTACTGCCTTTCTTTCTTGTATTGTTTTATGATTTAGTGTGATTTTATTATCAATAAGACAGCTTTACTTTTAATTGCCGTGAATGTTCTTTAAATCTTGCGCTTTATTTAATTGTTGTTTAAGTGACCAGGTAAGCCATGGATTTAAACTCAGATCACATCAAGTCATGTGCTTTTATCTCCGCATATACTTTTTCTGTTAGTCTTGAAATAACTAACACCCTCAAAGCTGATAATTGTGGAGAAAGGGTTGAATTATAAGTTTATATATGACACCAACAAATAGTATATTGAGACTAGAAAAAGTGGTCATTTGATGCCTCAAAATGTCTCCACTGTTTTTACCCAAAATTTTCTAAATTGGGATAGTTAGTAAAAATGACCATACAAGCTTATTCATCCAAACTTTCCACTCTAAAAGCATTGAAATGGATGAAAAGTAATATATTGATCTAAATTGGATCACTTAAGGGAATTATTTCACCTATTACTCCATGTTAACATCCATAGTCATTGTTATTTAATATGTAGAGGTGATTCCTATTTGGTTTTATGAGATTTGTTGGTGTTATTGAACATTCTCTTCGTGTGATCCATCCAATGTAGAGGGACATTTTTATGACCCCAAATGTACTACAGAATGATTTAAATGTATATGGTAAGGCCTCAATGGGAAATACATGGGGTTAAACATACATGTATTGTGTAAATATATATGTAATAGGCCTCAATGGGGAGATATATGGGGTTAAACATATGTATTGTGTAAACATATATGTGATAGAGTTTTCCTAGTGATGAAGGGGTGACATGTGTAATGTGTGAATATATATATATATAAATATCATATATTAATTATTTAGGACAAGGGATTTTGATGTACGATTATATTTGGGTATATGGAGGATCTTCTCTTATTATTTTAGTAATTGTCAAACTTACCTCTTCTCGATATTGCAATTGTGCTATGACTCACATTTATGTGTTTTACATGTGGTCCTTTATCACTAGGTTGACCCTATTATATATAAAATTACACATTATATGTATGTTTAACTCCAAGACATTGAAGTAATTGGTGCAAGCATAAAACATACCATAAAATTTAATAATAGTTATAAATGGAGAGAAAATGAGGATTAATGGGTTTTTCTTCGCTCAAGTATGAAATGCATATGAGATATAAGGTATGTTGAGAGTGGCATGGTTATGAAGAAATGTTAATAGAGTATTTAATTAGTGATATGTAATTTTGTATGGATATTCTATTGGGCAATTCATCTTCCAATAGATTTTGATAAAATTATACTTAAAAAATAAAATCTATATTATGAGGTTAATTTTTCCTTAGATTTCTAGATATGTTAATTATTGTGTCATGATTGTGCGAAATAGGTAAAATATGGAAAAAATTAAAACAATGAGATAAAAATTGCATACCACATTGTAGATAATATATGAGCTAAGAACCCTTACAAGAGAAAAACCTAGTTGGAAGGTGAGGTTGTTATGCTCTATCTTCTTGAGGAATGGATACACTACTGTGAGGAGTGATACTTATGGTCCTTATGATGCTATAGTGCAACACTCTTTGTTTTCTCTTGCATCCAAATTCTCCTCGGGTATTTTTTTCTATCTACGGAAGAAAATACACTCGAATATAATGGAAACATTTTTCCTCCTAGTTTCCCCATTATAGCACAATCTAATAGCCTACTAGTGGTCATGTTTACTTCCTTGATAGGTCAACTTCGGAGGTATAAATTTCTCATATGGGCTTTGATTGAGGAAATTTTGTGCCATTAGAATGACATTAGTGTGTAGGTTATGGAGTCTAGGTCGATAGTATTGTTGAGACCAGAAAAGTGGTTATTATGGCCTGTAAAATGTCTATTATATTTTTTACCCAAAATTTTCAAATTGGGATCGTCAGTGAAAATGACCTCACAAGCTTATTCATCCAAAATTTCCAATTTCAAAAGAATTGAAATGACAGGTATTAATATATTTATCCAATATGGATCACTTAATGGAGGTAGTTGACTTATTACTCCATGTTAACATCCATATTCATTTCTATTTAATAAGCAAAGTCGTTCCTATTTGGTTTTGTGATATTTATTAGTGTTATTGTACATTCTCCTTCGTGACCCATCCAACATAGAGGGAAATTTTTATGACGCCAAGTGGGCCATATAATGGGTTAAAATGTATATGGTATGGACTCAATGGGGGCAGGAGTTAAATATATATGTACTGGGTAAATGTAGATGTAATAAGGTTGGCCTAGTGATGAATGGGTGACATGTGCAATTTGTGAGTAGGTATATAGAGATCATATAGTCATTATTTAGGAAAAGGGATTTGGATGTATGATTATATTCGGGTATATGGAGGATGTTCTTTATTCTTTATTAATTTTCAAACTTATCTCTCTTATCGATATTGCAATTGTGCTCCAAACTCACATTGGCATATGTGGCCCTTCATCACTAGCTTGACCCTATTATATATTATATATACGCTTACACATTATATGTATGTTTAACCAAATTTATGCCCCCTACCAACCTTAAGGTCATACCATATACATTTATTCCAATATATACCCCTCGTGTCATAGACATGTAAAACAAGAGAATTATAAAATGGTTGTGTGGAACAAATGGATTGGATAAATAATGACAACTATTACTATTAAAAATTTATAAAAAAATTGGCCCTTTTATAAATTAGTAAAATTCATAGTTAAATTATAAAATTGGTAACTTAATTATTTCTTTGTTTAATTTAAGATATATTACAAGTAATTTCAAATTCTATGATTTTTTCAAAGTTTGTATTTAAAAAATAAAAAATTGAATTTAATTAATGAAGAAAATGAAATTTATTAAAATATATTGGTATAATATGAACATTAAACATATTTTTATTTAAAATATTTCTTTGTGAGCTCTTATTTTGTTGTTTTTCGTATTGGAGAAGGGGAGGAGAGGAGATTAGAGAAATCATCTTTAATGTCTTTCCCTTTTTTCCAAGGCTGAGAGATTTATGGACTTATACTTTTTTATTTAATGATTATATATATATATATATATATATATATATATATATATATATATATATATATATATATATATATGAATAAAACTTATGAAATAGTAATTATTTTCATAAAAAATATAAATCTATAATTATAAATTTAGCTTTAAAAAAATTATTTGTGAAAAATTCACTAAACTAAATCTCTTCTTTATTCATCATCATGATTTTTGTGAATTAAAGGAAATATAAGGGAGTGAATATATATATATATATATATATATATATATATATATATATATATATATATATATATATATATATATAGTGCCTATCTTTGGAAGCCACCTTATCCTTGAAATTAGTCTATGTTTTTTCTTTAGGCTTTAACTCCTTTGGAATTAAAATTATTTATAAAGAGAACATTGGTTAATTAAAGAAGATAGATTGCTCCATTTTTAAAATGTACTGATTCTTTAGAGATATAATTCCAATAACAAAGAAAGAGTGAGTGGCTTTAACATTATTTATTTTGCAAAACAAGTTGGTTCTTAAGTTTTTGATCTTCTTTGTCCCCTTGCAAAAGAGGGGAAAACCAATTGTTTCTTTGCAAAGGAGGTTCCATAAATAAATATTACCCTAGAAATTGAAAATAGCTCAAGGGATGGTTCCCAAATACACTCATAAAATAGTTGTTCCTTGGAAAAGCCAAAACCTTATCATTGTTGACCATCCTCATAAACAAAAAAGGGAAATTTAAGCCCCTAAAGAGAGCACTTATTGATTTTTTGATGTTCATTGGACCTCCTAAACTAACATATATCACAAAACACTTATTATCATTTTTTATATTCATTGGATGTCCATATTGTATCTTAAACACAAAATAACCATGAATAAAATTGGATTTTAAGGAATATTCATTATTGAATTGTATAACAATATATATATATATATAAAGTTTTTATCATTTATCTTTTCTTTTTTCCAAATTTAAAAAGAGTAGACATTTTTTCATTAGAGGAAAACAAGTACATAGTGCAATATAGAATCGATATATTTCCATGTATTTTTGCAAAAAGAAACATAAACGTCCTTGAAATATTTTAGAAACTTACGTAGTGGTAAATAGTAGAATCAAGATTTTTTTTTTTTATAAAGTTTCGATCTACTTACAAAATATTAAGCCGTCTATCCATCTCAATTTTACTGATCATAACAAAAAAAGAAAAATAATCCAACTAAAACTAAGCCTCACTAAGAAAAAAGGGAGATATTATAAGGAAATTAAGTGAGGCCATAACCGGCTTATGCCCCAATGATATCCTAAGTTTTCAATCCCTTACAACTTCATGACAATGCCTTTCTTGAAAGTTGTTAGGTCCCTATATTACTAGTATAGTCCCTTATTGTTGTTAGTGGTAATCCCCTTATTTTTATTATTGTACCCTTGTAACCGCCATTGTTATTATTGTGCCCTTAAATTATTATTGTTAGGTCAAGCTAGGATTACATTGTGGCCCACTAGGATTACATTATGGCCCCATGGACTCTTATATATAGAAAAGAGGTTTTGTAAATTGTATCATCCAAGAATTGCTCATTTATGTAATGTATTAGAGGTTTCCCCTTGAAGTGGCTTATTTATAAGGTGTTGATATCTCTTTTCTTCTATTTTTGAGCCCTGTTACACAAGATTTGGTATCGAGCTTTGGATTCTAGGGTTTCACTGCCTAAACAGTCATCGTGGAATTTTAGCTATAAATTTTTTTTATATGAAGGTTCAAAATCTGAAATTTTTAGGGTACGAAGTCAAATCGTGAGGAAACTCTTCAAAACATTTCAAAGCTTGGTTCACAATATTTTCAGAGATACATCCTCAGGGGAAGGTAGTGTTTTTCAAGCTCCCAAATTTACCCCCAAAGAGGTGATCATGGGAAAATATTCATAACTCTCTTCCGAGCATTAGATTATGTCAGAAAAGTGGTCACAAGTACATGGATCATAGCTTTTTTTCTATCAATTTTAGAGCCAAAGTACGAAACAAATGCTGACACATGGCAAGTTGAAAAGTTCTATTTCCATCAACCACTCCATAATTAGGTCATTGTGGGAGATTGACACAACTTTGTCTTCGAGAATCCAAATCGTGGCCAGACTCCGTGGCATTTGAAAGAGAATTCGAGGGCTATTTGTACCGAAATTGAAATATTGAAGTGTCAAATCACAGAGATAATCCAATTTCAATATCGAGCTCCTCAAAAAGCAAGAAAAAGGTGTGTATTATTTTTTCCGAATTGCATAAGTCTTGTTTGAAGAATCAAATTGGAATTGATTCCAAAGGCATATTGTAGAATAGATATCAAGATTGGCTCCAAAATATGCCCCGTAAAAATAATTCAACACCAATTAAGCCTTCGTAAGGCTCTACGATGACTCATGTGATGAATAATTGCAACATGATCTATCAAAATTACAAGAGAAAGTGCACCAAATTTTTTCTCTCGCAAATATAGCAAAAAAAAATGAAATGGAAGTTTTTAAGAAAGGCGTGGAAGTGAAGATGGATGGTTTGAAGAAAGGCGTGGAAGCTAAGATGGATGGCATGGAAGTCGGCATGGAAACTAAGATGTAAGACATGAAAGACAACATGGAAAACATGAATAATGATCTAAAATCGAAATGGAAGGTTTGACAAAGTTGATACAAGAAATGTTTCCTAATGGTGAAAATATAGAAGAACCTCATGATGAGAAAAAATAAATGTTAATCGCATTTCATAAACTCTAATGTTGAAGTGAAGAACCACCCACATCTAAAATGGATATGAGGAAGTTTGATGGAAAGGATCCGTAACATGGATACTGCTGCATGGAGCAATGTTTTGATCTCCATAACATGAAAAACACACAAAAGGTATGCATTGCAATTCTACATTTAGAACAAAATACATTTGATTGGTATTGATGAATTTTCTCCCATAAAAAAATTGTCACTTGGTCAATTTTTACCAGAGGAAATGATAGCACATTATGAGGATACAAAAGAGCAACACCTTCTTTAGCCAATTGATAAATCTCAACAAAAGGGTTTAGTGGGGCATCACATTGAGGACTTCAAAAAATTGAATATACAATCCTCATATTCTAGAGGAACACAGGATTGATCTCTTCATAGGCACTTTAAAGGATAACATCCAACATGAAGTTCATGCTTGGAACTCGATTCATCGGAGAAGGCATTCAGTTAAAAGAAAAGTTGAATGTAAAATTATGGCGACAAGGAAGCCACTACTCAATTTTACAGTAGAAGAAGTGTTGCTACGCCTATATTTCCATAACCTACAAGGCGATGATCACAACAAATTGGAAGCAGTGCAGATAAAAGGCTTTTCATTAGCTTGTGATAGAAAATACACTAAAGGTCATAAGTGTGCCGAGAAGAAATTATTTACATAGATTGTGAAGAGAAGAAGAAATGAACAAGAAGAGTGATATACAATTTAAACCAACCCTAGAAGAGGAAGAAATGAATCCAACCATATCGTGTAATGCACTAGCAGGAATTACCACTCCTCAAACTCTCAATATAGAAGGATATATCAAGAAGAAAAAGGTAATAGTGTTGATTGATTCAAGTAACACCCATAATTTTATTCATTGTAAGGTAGCCAAGGAATTAAATTGTTTCCTATACCCAGCACTCTAATGTCAAGTGATGGTTGCAAATGGAGGAACTATAAATTTCTCTCGGAAAATGCCATAATATCAAGCTAACCATGGGGGAATATGTATTGACTAGTCCAATTATTTCATTCCTATGGGAGGTGCCGATGTTGTACTAGGAGTACAATGGTTACAATCTTTGGGGATGGTAGTTTTTAATTTTCAAGAACTTTTCTTGAATTTTTTTTTAGAAGGAAAGGAAGTCGAATTACGGGTATCATGGGAAGCTTCTGGCATTATGGAAGCCGTGAAGGATAATAATCTCTAATGTCATGACAAAGCTTCTAAAGAAATAACAACGAGGCGTAATTGCACAATTATTCTCACTAGAAGTTCCAACATCAAAATCATCTATTTCTACGGATCTCCAACAAGTATTGGACAATCATTCCAAGGTGTTTGAAACTCCCAAAAGACTCCCACCTATTTGTGATCATGATCATGCTATTCATTTGATTCCAAGAAGTGTTCCTCCAAACATCAGGCCCTATAGATATCCTTACATCCAAAAGAGCGAAATTGAATGTATGATTGCAGAAATGTTAGAGGCGGGTATAATTCAACCTAGTCAAAGTTCTTTCTCTCATTCCCGTAGTATTGGTACACAAGAAGGATGGATCATGGTGTGAATGTGTCCGGATTATAGGGAGCTCAATAAGCTCACCATTAAAGATAAATTTCCCGTTCCCGGGATTGATGAATTATTGGATGAATTACATGGAGCAATTTTATTTTACCAAGTTGATTCGCTAGGATATCATCAAATTAGAATGAAGACTCGAAGATATTCCAAAAACAACATTTCGAACTCATGAGGGTCATTATGAATTTTTGGTCATGCCTTTTGGCCTTACTAATGCACCCTTCTACATTTCAAGGGTTGATGAATTCCATTTTCAAACCCTTCCCTTAGAAAAATTTGTGCTATTATTACGATATACTAATCTACACAAGGTCTTGAAGGATCATGTCGAACATGTTGACAGTGGTGCTCAAACTGACAGCAGAGAAACAATTATATGAAAAAACATACAAATGCTTCTTTGGAGCAAGAGTTGGAATATCCGTCATATTGTATCTCATGAGGGTGTTAAAGTAGACCCTAACAAAATTAAAGCCATTAAGGAATGGAAAGTCCCCACAACCATGTAGCATGAAGCATTTCTACAATGGTATTATCACAAGTTTGTTAAGAATTATGAGAATAACATCACCTCTAACAAAATTATTGAAGAAAGATGCATTTTCATGACTCCAGCGAAGCAACTAAGTGCCTTTAACATCTTAAAGAGGCAATGTGCCTAGCACCGGTCTTAGACACACCTCAGACTTCACAAAAACCTTTTGGGTGAAAATGTGTAGTTTGGTTACACTTTTTGCCCTTTTTTTGAGAAAATTTTTTCATTTTTTTAGTTCTTCAATCCTTCGCAAACTATAACAATTTTTCCGTGTAGAATTTCATTTTATGTAAAAATAAAAGTTGTGAGAAATTTTGTTAGCTTTCTATTACTTATTTTTTGAAATTTTTTTTATGTTGATTTGATATGTCAACTTACGTTTCTTTGAGTGTGTGTTTCTTAACAATCAAAGAATTCATAAGTAGTCATGTTATGTGGCAACGTTGTCTTCATTGAAAATTTGTGTTTTTGAAAAACAAAATATGTTACAACAATCTAGACAGAGTCTACTTTGGTTTCGTCATACTTACAAAGCCAATGGATGCATATCATAATTACTAGAATTTTTTGAACTCGGTCTAATACGAAAAACTCCGTATTTTTGATATGTTTCGTGTGGCAACAAATTTCTTAACATATAAGTTATAAACTAAAAATCTAAAAGCTAAATTATTAGGAGTCAATCTTGGACCAATGTAATGCCCCATAATTTTTTCAATTTTTTTACAATATATTTTGGGAGACAATGTACTCTTGATTTCACCGAATCACGATGACCCTCAAAAATTGTTTGCACTCATTTTATTAGAAAAATAATTAAAATTAATAAACGTTAATAAATTCCATAAAATTTATATTTCCCGAAAGTAGATTCAATTCCTAAAATGCTTGTCTTGGTTCCGACAACACTACAAGTTTTCATGGAGTTTAATCGGTCTAAAGTTGCGTAACCATTTTCGCAGCCTCGGGTCTCAAGGTAGAATGAAAGATCGGTGCCGTTAGTTCTACGAACTATTAGTAATAGTTCGGCCGAATATGTTTTTCCGTTTACTTGTGCGCTAAAACTAACGTCACAATAGTTCGGCCGGGTTTATTATCAAAAGTTCGGCCGAATTATCGTGTAATTTTCCGTCTGGGGCCGGAAAATTTTTGTGAGCCCCTACAAAACACATATTTCTGTTTCCGTCAATATAAATTGCCGCTGGTGATTCACAATTTTCGCACATTTCGCACTTTATTATGGAATGTGATGCCTCAGAAATGGAATTGGTGTCGTTTTTAATGCAGAAGGAAGACCCATTGCTTTTGAAAGTTGTCCAATCAAAGGCAAGTATTTATAGAAACCTATTTATGAGAAGGAAATGTTAGCAATACTCGCATGCACTAAAGAAATGGCGAATTTACCTAATGGGAAGACACTTCAAGGTAAAAACTCGATCATGATAGTCTTAAACACTTTTTGGAGCAAAGACTATCTTCGAAGAGCTACAAAAATGGGTCACAAAGATGTTGGGTTATGACTTTGAAATAATCTACAAAAAAGGAAAGCTTAATGTTGTTGCGTATGCACTCTCAAGAAAGAATGAAGAGGTGGAAGGATTGCTTTGTGACATTTCTATTATCCAACCGTATTGATAACCCAGCAAGAGATGAATGGAAGAAGGTCAAAGATGTATGGACACTCATTCAAAAGTTGAGCAAGATCCTAAGACATCCCATACATTTAGTTGGAAAAATGATTCCTTATGGTACAAAGATCGCTTATATCTAGCACCTCAAAATTCAAAATGTACATATCATGCATCAGTACTTCTCCTTTAGGAGGACATCAGATTTTAAAAACAAGCCACGGTGAAGAAAGAATTTTTTAAGGTTCAAATTCAATATTCAAAAGTTGTATGAATGTTATTTTCCTGCAACAAAGTTGAGACAATTAAGACCCCGGGACTTCTACAACCTTTATCCATTCCAAGTCAACGTCGGGAGGAGATTTCAATGGATTTTATCACAGGTTTACCTAAGTCAAGGAAAGAATGTCATCATGGTGGTAGTTGGTGGCTTACCAAGTATGCACACTTTTTTGCATTATCTCATCCATTTAAAGCAAGTACATTTACTACTACATTTATGGACAAAATTCAAAAGCTACATGGAAGCCCAAGGGTTATTATGAGCGAAAAAGATCCCATTTTTATCGGAAATTTTTGGACAGAGTTATTTTCTTGTTTGGGTACTCAATTAGCTGATAGCTCATCTTATCATCCTCAATCTGATGGTCAAACTGAGATAGTAAATAAATGTTTGGAAGGATATCTTCGTTTTTTTGTATCTACAAACAAACATAATGGGTTTGCTATACCTCGCCGAATGGTGGTATAACACTTCCTTCCATACCGCAAAGAAAATGACCCCATTTATAGCACTTTATGGATATCATCCACCATCCATCACACTACCTTTACCGTAAAAATTCGAAGGTTAAGCAAAGAACATCACATCGAGCACGCAAGAAGTTCTCCAACCTAAAGGATAACCTGAATTTGCACAAAATCGAACGAAACAATAGGCAAGTAACAAAATCTAGCCGAGAGTAGTTTTGATGTAGGAGATTTGGGTATTTTTATGGCTACAACCATACAAACAAATGTCCCTTAAGCAAGCTAAGAAGGATAATAAATTATCGCCAAAGTACTATGGTCCGTACAAGGTGTTGCAAAAGATTGGTACTATGGCATACAAATTGGAGCTCGCTTCTTCGCGAGGCGTTTTCCATGTTTCATGCTTAAAGAAGGTTATAGGTGGGCACCTTTCCAAGCTCAAACAATATTGCCAACTCTGATGAGGAAGGAAAATTATATGGGAACCTAAAGCTTATTGATGTAAACAAGAACTTGACAAACCTACGGAATCGATCAATTTCGCAGTATCTCATCAAGTGGAAGAACTTACCCACCGAAGATTCTACATGGGAGGATGAAAATTTTATACGTAAGAACCTGTGTTACTCAAGCGTTGAGGAAAACAATTTTTTGAAGGAGAGGGCATGTTGGGGTCCTCATATTACTACTATAGTCCCTTATCATGTTAGTGTAACCCCTATTGTTATTATTTGTACCCTTGTAACCCCCATTTTGTTATTATTGTGCTCCTTTTTTACATTATTATTGTTAGGTCGGCTAAAGATTACATTGTAGCCCACTAGGATTACATTATGGCCCTATGGACTCCTATACATAGAAAGGAGGTTTTGTAAATTGTATCATCCAAGAATTGTTCATTTATGTAATGTATTGGAGGTTGCCCCTCGAAGTGGATTATTTCTAAGGCGTTGATATCTCTTTTCTTCTATTTTTGGAGTCAAGTTACACAACAAAAGTAGATAAATCTAGCTTGAGATGTAAGCGTTTTCTTAGACAAAGAATCAAAATTTTGACTCCATTCTTCCGTAAATGCTTAAGCCTAAGGTCCAAAAGTTCCTTTTCAAACCTACTATTTTTTTCATCTAGTGTTTTAAATTTAGGAATTCAATTTTGAAACACCATTTAACCAATTGATTACAAATTTTGAGTCCCCATATATCTATACTCTATCAATTTTCAAGGAGGTCACCATTGAAAGGAGAATCCATCATGCAATGATTTCTATTTTTATATTTGATCCTCCCCATATATGCATCCAAAAAGTGTAAGTGTGAATCTCATTTATGGCATATTACTACCCCTCCACAAATCCCTTCTTGTTGTGCTTCGTCAAAGAAATCAACTAATTCAAAATTTGAGAAAGGAGGAAGATTGATATGACGACAGGAGGGTATCTTATTATTCTAAATAAATAATGTAGCAAAACCAATAATCCTGCAATTAAATCATTGAAATTGTAGGAACAATATCCTCAAATATTCTTTTATTTCAAGCCTTCCATATGCCCGAGGCCATTAAAACCGGAATGACCTCTTCCCAAATTACTTCACCTTTAATACACCAATAGATACCGTCTTCCAAACTACCTAAAGGAAAAAAATTCCCGACATTTAGAATATAAAAAACATGATTCCACAAATGCATTGTGAGAAAGCACATTGGAAAAATAAACGGTGTGAAGATTCATGCTCCTTAAGGCAAAGCATATAAATATTCGCATCTAGGAAACCATGCTCGATCAAATTGTTCCGTGTTAAATTTTTATCCTCGAACACTAATTATAAGAAGCACTTAATATTAGTGGGGATTGCCAAGCCGAATAATTTACTATACTACCATTTACTCTTTCCAACACCGAAATAATCCACTAAAAAATCATAAGTTGTCTCAGTGACTTGGTTTAAAGGAGTTTCCTCTCCAAACCAACCGATCCACTAAATCGAGGAGAAAAAAACCCGATAAAGCTAGTCAATATGTGAAAGGATCCCACTCAAAATCCATAGAACCACTTAAATCCAACTTAGAAGAAAACATCCATATTTTTTCAAAAGAGTTTGATGAATCCCCTTAAACACTTGAGCTAGGTTTAAATTACCTCTTTCCTTGGGGAATTGAACCGAGCTAATAGAATGTAAAAAGAAGATCCACCACAATAAAAGGGAACCCACGAGAGGGATATTGTTTCCATTGCCTAGTTTACAAGCAACATCCCTTCTAATGAACGGTAACACTTCCACTACGTTCTTCCACATATTTGAAAAATCACCGGCAAGGCCCCAAATAGTATCCCTGCATGAATTCCACAATTTTTTTTTTAAATACTTCATTAAAATAATTTGACTACATAATCCCATTCCCGTTGATGATTCCTTAGAATTATTCATATCTAGAGCACTCCCAAACCACTCAATGTTTTAGGTCAATCCACCAAGATTTGCAAAGGTAAAGACCCCCATCCAACCAGTGAAAACTACCTAATTTTTTTTTTCTTGTCCATAAGAAGTGAAATATTTTTTGACAAAGCTTAGAAAATATGGATTTTTGAACCTAAGTGTTGCGTAACCTGTTTCAACAATAGAATAAAAGAGATATCAACACCTTATAAATAAGCCACTTCGAGGGGGCAACCTCCAATACATTACATGAATGAAAAATTCTTGGATGATACAAATTACAAACCTCCTTTCTATATAGGAGTCCATGGGGCCACAATGTATCCTAGTGGGGCCACAATGTAATCCCGCCCGACCTAACAATAATAATTTAAGGGCCCAATAATAACAATATGGAGGTTGTGGGTACAATAATAACAATAAGGGGGTTACAAATGAATAAAAATAAGGGACTATACTAGTAATATAGGGACCCAATATGCCCCTCTCCTTCAAAAAGTGTTGTCCTCAACGCTTGAGTAGATCCGGGTGCTTCTCGTATAAAATTCTCATCCTCCCATGTAGAATCTTCAAGGTAAGTTCTTCCACTTGATGAGATACTTCAAATTTATCGATTCCATATCCGTTGAGTTCTTGTTCCCGTGACCGCTCCAAAAGTTCCAATATGATTTTTCCTTCCTCATCAAGTTCTCGGGAAATATTTGAACTGGAAGATTTTCACCTATAATCTTCTTTAAGCATGAAACATGGAAAATCGATGCACTCGTGAAGAAACAAGAAGCTCCAATTTGTATGCCATAGTACTAATCTTTTGCAACACCTTGTAAGGACCATAGTACTTCAACGATAATTTATTATATTTAGCTTGCTTGAGGGACATTTGTTTGTATGGTTGTAGCCATAAAAATACACACCCTACATCAAAACTTTCACCGTGATGTTGATATGCCTCGTTGTTTCATTCGATTTTGTGAGTTTATCTATGTTATCCTTTAAGATTTGGAGAACTTCTGTTGATGCTCGATGCGGTGATTTTCCACGTTTGAACCTTATAATTTTCTTAAATATGATGTGACGATGGTGAATGATATCCATAAATTTCCAAGGTCATTTTTTCCGTGGTATGGAAGGAAGTGTTATACCACCATTCAAAGAAGAGGTAACCATCAATTCCATTCTCGTTTGTTTATCAAATACAAAACAATGAAGATATCCTTCCAAAAATTTATTTACTATCTCATTTGACCATCGGATTGAGGATGATAAGATGAGTTATGAGCTAATTGAGTACCCAAACAAGAAAATAACTCCGTCCAAAAATTTCCAAGAAAATGGGACTGTCGCTCAAAATAACCCTTGGGATTCCATGTAGCTTTTGAGTTGTTTCCATAAATGTAGTAGCAATTGTACTTGCTTTAAATGGATGAGATAATGCACAAAAGTGTGCATACTTGGTAAGTCTATCAACTACCACCATAATTACACTCTTTTCTTCGTACTTAGGTAAACCTATATCCTCCCAATGTTGACTGGAATTGATAATGTTGTAGAAGACCATGTGGTCTTAATTGTCTCAAATTTTTTCTCGTTGGAAACCAAACATATCACCAAAAACTTTTGAATATCGCATTTAAGGCCATCCCAAAAAATTCTTTCTTCACCCCGTGGTAATTTTTTAAAAATCCCGAGTGTCCTCCTAAAGGGAGAAGTGTGCAATTCCAAAAGAATCTTTGTTTTAGTTGGGAATTATTACAAATATATAAGCGATATTTGTACCATAAGAATCATTTTTCAAACTAAATGTATCGATGTACTAGGATCTTGCTACAACTTTTGGAATGAGGTTCACACTTCTTCTTCCTTCTTCCATTCATTTCTCGTCTTGTAAAATATGGTTGGATAATAGAAATGGCACAAAGCACGTTTCCACCTCTTCATTCTTTCGAGAGTGAATGTGCAACAAAATTTAGCTTCCGTTTTTGTAGATTATTTCAAAGTCATAACCCAACATCTTTGTGACCCATTTTTGTTGCTCTTTCAAGATAGTATTTGTTCCAAAAGTGTTTAAGACTATCATGATTAGTTTTTTTCCTTGAATTGTCTTCCCATTAGGTAAGTTCGCCATTTCTTTAGTGCATGCGTGTTGCTAACATTTCCTTCTCATAAATAGGTTTTTGTAAACACTTTCCTTTGATTGACGCCCACTTTCGAAAGAAATGGGTCTCCTTCGCATTAAAATAACACCAATTCCATTTCCCGAGGCATCACATTCCATAATAAAGGTTTTTGTTAAGTCTAGCGTAAGCCTAAGATCGGTGCTAGGCACATCGCTCTTTAAGATGTTCAAAGGCCTTAGTTGCTTCAGAGTCCATGAAAATGCATATTTCTTCAATAATGTTGTTAGAGGTGTCGTTGTTCTCCCATAATTATTAACAAACTTGCGATTATACACTATTAACCCGAGAAATCCTTGCAACTTCTTTATGGTTGTGGGGAATTTCCATTCCTTAATTGCTTTAATTTTGTTAGGATCTACCTTAACACCCTCGTGAGATACAATTTGACCTAGAGATTCCACCTCTCAGAGCCCAAAGAAACATTTGGATGTTTTTGCATATAATTATTTCCCCCGAAATTGTTTCCGAGCACCCCGTCAACATGTTAAACATGATCCTTCCAAGACCTCGTTGTAGATTAGTATATCATCAAAAAATACTAGCACAAATTTTTCAAGAAAGGGTTTGAAAAATGGAATTCATCAACCCTAGAAATGTAGAAGGTGCATCGGTAAGGCCAAAAGGCATGACCTAGCCGAAAGGCATGACTAGAAATTCATAATGACCCTCATGAGTTCGAATGTCGTTTTCAAAATATCTTCGCTTTCATTCTAATTTGATGATATCCCGAACGAAGATCCAAATTGGTAAAATAAATTGCTCCATGTAATTCATCCAATAATTCATCAATCACAAAATGAATGGGAAATTTATCTTTAATGGTGAGCTTATTGAGCCCCTATAACCGGGACACATGCACCATGATCCATCCTTCTTGTGTACCAATACTACAAAGGAGCAGAGAAAGAACTTTGACTAGGTTGAATTATACCCGCCTCTAACATTTCTACAATCATATGTTCAATTTCGCTCTTTGGACATAAGGATATTTATAAGGCCCGATGTTTTGAGGAAAATTTTCTCGAATCAAATGAATAGCATGATAATGATCACGGACAGGTGGAGTCCTTTGGAGTTTCAAGCACCTTGGAATGATTGTCCAAGACTTTTTGGAGATCTCTGCAATAGATGATATTGATGTTGGAACTTCTAGTGAGCATAATTATAAAAAATTGAGTTACACCTCGTTGTTCTTTCTTTAGAAGTTTTTTCATGAAATTAGAGCTTATTGTCTTTCTCGACTCTCGCAATACCCCGTAATTCAACTTCCTTTCCTTCAAAAAAAATTCAAGAAAAATTCTTGAAAATTAAAAGCTACCGTCCTTAAAGATTGTAACCATCGTACTTAGTACAACATCAACACCTCCCCATAGGAATGGAAGCATTGGACTATTCAATACATATTCATTTGATATTATTGCATTTTCTAGAGCAATTTATAGTTCCTCCATTTGCAACCATCACTTGACATTTTGGTGCTGGTTATAGGAAACACCAATTCCTTGGCTACCTTACAATGAATAAAATTATGGGTGCTACCTGAATCAATCAACACTATTACCTTTTTCTTTCTTGATATGTCCTTATATCTTGAGAGTTTGAGGAGTGGTAATTCCTACCAATGCATTACACGATATGGTCAGACTCATTTCTTCCTCTTCTAGGGTTGGTTCTGGTGTATATCCTCTTATTTTAAAGATTCTTGTTCATTTTCTCTTCTTTCCTCTTCACAAGCTATGCAAAATAATTTCTTTCTCATCACACTTATGACCTTTAGTGTATTTTCTATCACAACTATAGCAAAGCCCTTTTTCTCTTTTTTTCTTCCAATTTTTGTGGTGTCAACCTTGTAGGTTGTGGAAATCTAGGGAGTAGCAACACTTCCATCTTATAGAAGTGAGTGGTAGGCTTCCTTGTCACCATAATTTTACATTCAATTTTTCTTGCCAACCTAAATGCCTTCTTCGATGAATCGGTAGTTCCAAAACGCGAACTTCATGTCGGATAAGTTATCATTTCAGTACCTATGAAGAGATCAATCCTGTGTTCCTCTGGAATATCAGTTACCCTTATATTCAATTTTCAGAAGTCCTCAATGTGATCCCCCACTGAACACTTTTGTTTAAGATTTATCAATTGGCTAAAGAGAGTGTTTCTCTTTGTATCCTCATAATGTGCTATCATTTCCTACGTAAAAATTGACCAAGTGACAATTTTTTATGGGATCAAAGCCATCGATACCATACAAATGTATTTTATTCTAAATGTAAAGTTGCAATCCGTACCTTTTGTGTGTTTTGTACATTATTGAGATCAAAATATTGGTTCATCTGTAGTATCCATGCTACGTGATCCTTTCCATCGAACTTCCTCATATCCACTTGGAATATGGTGGTTCTTCCTCCAACATTAGATTTTATAAAATCACATTAACATTATTTTGTTCTCATCCATGAGTTTCCTCTACTATCTTTTCACCATTAGGAAACATTTTCAGGTCAACTTTGTAACCTTCCTTCTGTTGTCTTAGATCATTCTTCATGTTTCATATTAGCTGGTTAATATCATCCACATCTTAGATTCATCGTCAATTTGTTGCCATTCATCTTGGCTTCAAGGCATTCTTCTTTGCATCATCTATTCTATGTGCCTTTCTTCATAACTTTCATGTCATTTTTTGCTGTTTCTATGAGAGAGAAATTTGTTGCACTTGCTCTTGTAATTTTGATATGTCATGTTGCCATTATTTGTCTTCATGAGTCATAAAAGAGCCTTCTAAAGGCTTAATGGGTGTTGATTTATTTTTAGGGGCCATTTGAGAATCCAATACTGATATCTATTCTCCAACATGTCGTTGGAATCAATTCAACTTGATTCTTCAAATAAGACTTAAGGTAACTAAAAAAATACACACCTTTTACTTACTTTTGAGGATATCGATATTGAAATTGACTTATCTCTATACTTAAATATCCTCAATATATAAAATTCGGTCTCCGTAGTAGTCCTCTCAAGCTTATTTCAAAAGACATAGGTCTGACTTGATTTGGATTCGTCAAGGCAAAGTTATGTCCAATCTCCCACAATGACCTAATTATGGACTCGGTTCAATAGAGCGAATCCTGTACGAATTGCCACGTGTCATTGTTTGCTCCTTTTGGCTCTAAAATTTAGAGACAGGAAACTAAATTCTACGTAATTCTAGTCACTTTTTATAGAATTCAAATCCGATGCCCGCAGAGAGAGTTATGAAGATTTTCCCACGATCAACCTCTTTGAGATGAAATTCGATCCTAAAAAATACCTAACTTCCATAGATCATATCTTCAAAATATTGCAAACCAAGCTCGAAATTGTGTGAAAATGTTCCTCGGTATTGCAGCCTCATGCTCTAAATATTTTAGCTTCTAAACCTCGTAGAAAAAAGCTAGTGAAAATTCCGCGATGACCTCGTTTAAGTGAAATTCTAGAGCTTGCAAAAAGCCCTAACTTCCACCGCATCATATCTCCCGAAAATATTGTGGGCCAAGCTCTAAAATTTTATGACGATGTTCCTTAGATTTCAGATTCGCACTCTCTACAAATTTCAAATTTTCCCGAACCGTCATAGAAAAAAAATGTTATAGTGAAAATCGAATGATGACCGTTTGGAGCAACGAAACACTAAAATCCACCCTCTCGAAACCAAATGTTGTGTAACCAGCTCTAAAAATAAAGAAAATAGGATATCAATGCCTTAGAAATAAGGCACTTCAAGGGGTCAACCACAATACATTACATGAATGAACAATTCTTTGATGATACAAATTACAAAACCTCCTCTTTCTATATGTAGGAGTCCATGGGGCCACAATGTAATCCTAGCCGACCTAACAATAATAATTTAAGGGCACAATAATAACAATATGGGGGTTACAAAGAGGTAAAATAATAACAATAAGGGGGTTACACTAACAACAATAAGGGACTATACTAGTAATATAGGGACCTAACAATTAGATATTGAAATCCAATAAACAAGCATACTTTCTATAAAAAAAAAATTATCAACATAAATATTCCCCCCAAATATAACCACCTATGACCATATAGGTTTATCCTTTTAACTTCTCGGTTGAGATGTTAAGACCAATAATATATTTTTTGTAACTATTTGGCTTAAGAAAAAAGCCAAGATAAGAAAAACCTTGATCCAAACTTTCTTGTTTTAAAGGAAAGATAACAATAATAGAATATATTAACCACTTTTGAGCATTTTAATGATAAAAGGAAGAATTTGGATCAATGATTGTCATGCCGTAAGAAACACATAATACCTTAGATATATTCTTCATGCAATCCATTCCGAGGTTGAAATCGTTCCAAAGATGAGGACATTGTCCACAAAGAGAAGATGAGAGATAGATAGGGAAGATGAGATTTAATCGTAACATTTTTCCAACTTGGTCTCAGGAAATCATCCTCCATAATCCTTCAACGACTAAAATAAAGAGTGAACCGGGATAGAGGGAATACCTAAAGAAGACTCCATATATGTCCAAAAAGGAGAAGGAATCCGATTCACAAGAACAACAAAGTAGGAAGACAAAAATGAAACTCATGATCCACCGAACTACCTTCCAATTTAAACTCGATTTGCAATAAAATCAATCTCGAGAAATTCCATTTTAATTTACCATAACCTTTTTCTAGATCCAAATTGAGAAAAATACTAATAATATTTTACCTTAATGCTATGGATTACTTCTGCGCTAGCCCAATTGCATCATAAATCATATTTAGAGAAAGAAACCCAAATCAAGCCACAAACAACTTGGAAGCTAAAATATTTTTAAGTTGATATTCAATCACTTTGGAAATAATATTATATATTAAATTACAAATCAAGATCGACTAAAATCACTCGAAAGAGATAGGCTTAGATGTCTTCAAAATCAATGATATAAAAGCAAGGTTAAATTCCCTAGAAATATTACCTTTTAATCCGGATTCCTCCACGACATTTAAAATACCATGCCACAAAAGCTCAAAAAAGGAAATAAATAACTCTACAATACAACCATTAGGTCCAATATTTTTATCCTTGGTGAAGTATTTCTAGTCTCTTCAATTTCCTCAAAATTTACAAAATGATCGCCAATCATATTTGCTTCCTCTTCATAGATAAAACACAATTTTTTTTATATAACTTATAACTAATCCCTAATATTGCAAACACCTAGATCTTTGTAAAGTGCCAAAATGATTATTTTCTACCATCACCAAATCCTTATGAGAACTAATCCAATTCCACCCTATATCCTTGAAGTCCCAAATTGTATTTTTATTTCTATGAAAATAAGCATAATTTTGAACAAAATTTGTATTACAACCCCCGTCCTCGATCTGCATTACTCTTCTCTTTAACTTCCAATTTTCTTAATTTGATTTTTGTATAGAAAATTTCTTATTAGACAAGATTCAAAGATGTGATATAACATATTCGTAAAAGATGAGTCAACAAAGGAAGAGGTGTAGTAAGAAATCTAAATTTCAATATTTTCAAAATCCTCTTTTTGATGACAAATATAATTGGTTGCCCAATTTTTCACAACAATTTTAATGGTTTTCATCTTCATAGTCCATATTTTCATGGTTGATGAGGAGTTAGACACATGAAAATATGACCAAGTGTGCTTAATCAATGAACATAAGAATCCTCCTTGAGCCAAGTACGATTAATCTTAAAAGGGAATTTTTGCACAACTAGATCAAAATTTAATTGAAGACAAATGAGAGAATGATTCGATATAATTTCATGAAAACCACGATTTGTATATCGCAAAGATAGAAGAGACTCGGCCTCTACCATAAGAAAACAATCGATATATTTGGCCACCCTTGCATCCCCCGATCTCCCATTACACCATGTTGTGGCAAGTGGCTAGGGGTGAATATGATCCAAAGAAGAATCTAATAAAATTATAGAAATAAAATGTCGTAAATGGTCTGCTATTTCTTCAAAAACCTAAAACTTGTGCTCGTAAATAGTGAAATTTAAATCACCTCCTTAACTAAGGATGAATCCTTCAAAATTCCATTTTCAAAGAGATTTGTCTAGAAATATTCCCGGTCCATATAAGGTCCATAACAATTTAATATAGCCGCAGGATGTGACAATCACCTCGTAAACCCATAAATAATGATAATTTTCGAAGAGGAAAAATGATTGAATAACTACTAAGTTTGGATCCCACATAGCTAGAAGTGCTCGCCTCTCCCAACATACTCGTAATATTCCCAAATGGAAAAGCAACAATATATGAACAAAATAATGGAAAGAGCAAGGATAAATTAACATATTAAATGTAAGAATATCATATAGCCATCATATTAATATCATAGCAGCAAAATGTATACAAGTTCTGGAGGGAAATAGTCACTCAAGTTAGGCAAAACAAGCCTACGAACATGCATATGAAATACGAAGAACACCTACACAATAATACTCAAGGTTAAGGCAGTGGTAGTTTCAGTAGATATAATCGTTGGAAATTTTCAATACATAGATCTGATATTATATGGCTCAAATAATGCTAGGAGTAGAGATCTAAGCTCCCCCAATCACATTTTCAAGATAACCCGGAGAGGGTTTCCTAAAATACACAAAATGTAGAAAATACAAAGATGGCCCTAGGGCCGAATAATATCTCGCAACTCGGATAGATGATAGGAGGTGGTTGATATGATTTGGAAATGTATAAAAAATCCTCCTATAGATTCTTCAAATGATAGGCCGATCCCTCACTCGAAAATCTATCTCCCTTAACTAGGCTCCAAACCTCCTACCGCAGAATCGCACTCTAAAATAACGCAATACCTCTCAGAAAACCGCACTCGTGACCGATAACATTACCTTAGCCTAATTCTAAAAGATGAAATGAAGCTCAATAATATCCCCTACAAGCCTCCCGTGATGAAGGGTTGCTCCCTCCACTCAAAAACAAGCTCAAAAGTTGGCTTCTCAACCCCTCCACCGGCCGCACCCCGCAACTCAACACACCTCTCAATAGAAACTCGTGTTGTAGAAGTAAGATAGAGCTTGGATTGATGCCAGAATGTGGAAATGTAGTGAAATAATCTTCCTAGAGGCTCATCAAGGAAAGAGGTAGGATTCCCTCCGGGCAACACCTTGTGCTAAACAACACCCAATATTAGCTAAACAAACAAGAGAGCAACAAGTCTAAACGTACCATCAAGAAAATAATAATCCAATCATCCCCACAATGGATGCCATCCTATTCCTTATATTCTTGTTGAGCTTCCTCACCTTGGGCCCCACTCATTAGATCCACTACTTCCATGCATGGAATCTCCCTCCAAACTCATCGCGTTGTCCCTTAATGAATGCCACTCCTTCCATACCAAATAAGGTTTTCTGATTTGGTCAAGTTTGACCCAGTATTCATGCTCCAATCCATTTTCACACATAAGGGTCTTTAATCCAACCTTTGGATGACCTCCTTTCACATCGGGATTGTATTTTATTCATACTAAGGAGATTTATGGGTCCCCATACCCTCTTATTCCTCTAACTAAGAGCAGAATCAAAATTTAATATTCCAATTAGTCGTGTGCTACCTCTTAGGAATACATAGCCCTCCTCCCAAATGTTGCTTGCCCCCAAGAAACTCGCAAGGATATAACCGAAGATCCACTCTTCTTCTCCCGTAGCATCCTCATATGATAATTTCCAATGAACAAGATGTCCTCTCGTCAATATGTCCCCTAGTTGCTCCTCCCAAGTGTATAAGTAAGACTTTGGTGACAAATCCACCGTTCTCATCATGAAGTAGTGGGATATCCATGGAAGCAACCGTATGTGGTCTAGAGAACTTCTTGAGGCATGGAGTCTAAAATATATTGTATCATTCCCATGTGAAGCTCCCATCCCTAGGCTATCATCCACACAAAATGAGTCACCCTCCAAATTGGTAACTCATGGAAAAAATACTCCACCTTTGGCTCTCGAAATGTAGGTGGGATTCATATATGAACATGATAGACCAAATGGACTACCCCATGTTATACCCTTTCCACTTATGGAAAGTGTAGAGCCGTCGCTAAATTTGGGCCGCAATAGTGTTGCCTCAAGAGACAAAGGGACAACTCGGATCTTCAAAGACCCCTTCTCTAGTATCATGAACCTCGCTAGCCCAAGCCATATCACACAAAGTGAATAGCACATCATCACCATATGGAATCTAATTCAGAAATATGCCGAGTGTTATGTAATGCCGATGGTACCAATGGTTTCTCTAGGTGGATACAACGCAAGCTTTTGCTAACTCGCTATTTCATAACATTATGTGGCAAGTTGTCATCCATCAATTTTCTAGTTGTGCATGTTTTCTCATCTACTAAGAAGTATTAAATGGCATTATATATCACCCGAGAATAACAAGAATAACACAACACATGCACAAAGCCATCCAAGGAAGGGCTTCCTCCATCACCGATATTGGTCTTAGAAAGACCATGTAGCGAAATAGAAACTTGCCCTTGTGGAGAAATTCATTGTACATATGGAAAGAGAATGAAAATATATTTTTATATGAACAATAATCACAAACATACCATTATTACCATGCATTGTGACTAGAAAAGATGAGGTCCATGGATGAGCCCTCCCATGGGAATCTCCTTATAATGGTCTCAAATGTAAAGTGATACATACTCCCATTGGAAAACTCCATCAATAGATGCATACTCCCAAGTGACAGACTGTTGTTGGCCTTAGTGATAAGGCCCTCAATACCCCATGAATCATTTATTTGACATGCCACATGCCAAATTCATCCACCTTGATGTCGCTTATAAGTGGGAGATTCCTCCTTATAGGGATCACCTCTGATTTTTCAAAACTAAGGAGTAGCCCCATTGCACCATGATTTTTCCCCCATCTACTCCCCGTAATATCATGCAAATTATGGGAGAAAAGAAACCCATAATTTCCCAAGAGAAACCAAAGCAACAAAAGAGCTCTTGCTAGCTCCCCACATCTCCATTATATAGACCATGGGAGTGCAAACATGATGATTGACAAAAAAATTGTCACATCACCCCAATGCAACCAAACTCCTTGCCGCCAGATAATGTAAATGCCATGCCAAGTCCCAACTACTAACACATCATCAAAGATAGGATATTTTACATGATGGCCAAAATTTTTCAAGAGTAGCCAACGCAAATCCATGCCCTAGCCGCCCCGTGTCATAGATATGCAAGTGGTTCACCAACCTCATGCTCACCATCCACACCCCCTCGCCCAAATGTGGGCGCCTCCTTCCATGCTCAACATCGTATCCTTCCAATGGAGAATACCATCATCTCAAATAAAATCAATATTCTACACTTCATGAGATGTTGAAGTGCAACTCCTAGAGATCTCCATATGAATACCACTCATCAATGACCATGTTGAATCCATAAGGATCCAAGTATACCGAAGGAAAAATTTTCATTGAGTTATGAAGTTCTCATCAAGAAGGATCCATCATAATAATGGGAGATAAGATGTCTCTCATCAACCATCCGCCTATCCCCTATTACACCTATAGAATGGTCATTGGAATGCTCCACAATGGTTGGGCCCCCAAGTCATCATTTTTGGATCCATGACAAGGTTTCGTTGATCTCCATGATGGTGCATATGATGTCTCCAAATCATGAAAATGTTGAACATATAGTTCTGCATCTGGATTGTTTAGGAAAATGCTCATCCTATCCTCCAAAAATATACACTCCAACCCCAAGGGTCGTGTCCAGGTCAATGGCATGATAGGATGAATGTACACCTCCTCCTTGATCTTGTCAAAGGTCTTCTCGTACGTGGATATTCTCGTCGCTCCAAATCAGCAATGTGCTTTGACCCTAGGTCATGAAGTTTCCCGCCGGCATGTTCCCACAATCCTCCATATGATGTGCTAAAATAATAGGAAGTGGAAATATGTGCATAGCTCAATAAAAGCTTGGGAACATCTTGTAATCGCTTACAAGGGTTCCTTCTCCAAAGGTGATGACTTCCCTTAACCATCGATGATGATGGCTGACCTCTATAGTTGCACCAAAGATCGGTATAAGTCTGATCCTCCTCATTCATCTCCCGAATAGTGCATGCAACTCTAAATGCCAAGAGATCAAGATAACTTTGAAAAGGTGCAAGTGTCCCTTCTCTTGATGCAAGTACTCATTTGAAGAAGTGGTGGTGAAAGCTTTTCCCATGATTTCTTCTTGTCAAAACGTCTTCATCAACCTTTGAGTAAAATTTTCATATGTAGTGACTCTTGCATGACGCAAATGGTTGAACCACCATGTGTTCGCTTCACTCTAGGTGCGTTGCTACAATGTCAACAACTTCTCTCTCTACTACCGGATGTAAAGGTGCGTAATGCATCCAACTTCATTCCTGCCCTTTGCCGCGCATGTGGACTATGCATGTGGATGACCCATGAAATGTAGACAATAGAAATCTATTTATGCAAGGTCTTCTTTCTTTCCTTGAGCCGGATGAAATGTGGGAGAGTTAGATTCTCCTTGAAAGACCTTGATTGACATTTGTATTATGCAAGATGCTCACTTAGAATCTCATGATCTAAGTGTCTCCATCTCCATTAATCTTGTCTCCTTCAAAAGTAAAGGGTATAGTATGTTTCTTTGGAGCTCTATGCAATGCCTGCTCTTTTCTATGCCGATAGGGAAGTATATGGACCTTCCTCATTTTTAAACCCTATTGTGGTTTCCACGTTTTCTCCACCTTCTTTCTTGACCTTCTTGGTGATGTACCTCATAGATCTAAAAATATATGAGATAAAAATCATTCCTTCCATAATTCTAATCTCTTTATCCTTCTTCTTATTCTCCCGATAGCATAATGGTTGAGATCCGTAGGTCGAGCCAAGATTATGGTTTGATACCACCGTAATATTCCCAAATGTAAAAGTAGAAATATATGAACACAATAATGGAAAGAGAAGTGATAAATTAAATACATAAAATGTAAGAAGATCATATAGCCATCATATTAATATCATAGCAAGTAAAAAATTATACCATTTCTCGAGGAAATAGTCACTCGAGTTAGGCAAAACAAGCCTCAAAAGAATAGGTACATGAAATATGAAGAACTCTCGCTACACAACAATACCCAAGGCTAAGACAATGCGCTTTTAGTAGATATAACTACTACCGGAAAATTTCCATACATAGATCCGATATTATATGGCTCAAATAATGTTGAGAGTAGAGATCTAATCTCCCAAAAACATTTCCAAGATAACTCGATGTAGTTTCGAAATACACAAAATGTAGAAAATACAAAGATGGCCCTAGGGTTAAATAATAACCGCAAATCGGATAGGTGATAGGATGTAGCTAATATGATCTAGAAATATATGAAAAATCCTCCTATCGATTCTTCAAATGAGAGGCTTATCCTCACCGAAAATATATCTCCTCAACTAGGGCTCCAAACCTCCTACTACAACCGCACTCGAAATAACGCAATCCCTTCAGGAAAATATGTTGTGACCGATAGAAGTACCTTTAGCCCGATGTTGAGTGATTAAATGAAGCTCAAGAATATCCCTGCCAGCTTCTATAGTGTGGCTACTCACTGGTAACAGCCAGAAATATTAGTTTTCATCACACTGCCACACTTCTACAATCTCTGAGCAAAACTTCTCAGAATAAAATTAAATGTGCCAAGTTAGATAGAATATCTTGTGCTTGAATAAAATGTAGTAGTAATAACTTCCTAGAGGCTCCTTAAGGAAAAATATGAGGTCCATGGATGAGCCCTCCCATGAGAATCTCCTCATAATGGTCCGAAATGTAAAGTGATACATACTCCCATTGGAACACTCCATCAATAGATGCATACTCCCAAGTGACGATGTTGTTGGCCCTAGTGATAAGACCCTTTTCACCCCATGAATCATTTATTTGACATGCCACATGCCAAATTCATCCACCTTGATGTCGCTATAAGTGGGAGATTCCTCCTTATATGGGAGTACCTCTTGATTTTTCAAAACTAGGGAGTAGCCTCATTACACCATGATTGTGCCCCCATCTACTCCTCGTAATATCATGAAAAGTATGGGAGAAAATCAGCCCATACTCTCCCAAGAGAAACCAAAGCAACAATAGCTCTAGTCGGCTCCCCACATCTCCATTATATAGATCATGGGTCCAAACATGATTGACAAAAAAATTGTCACATCACCCCAATGCAACCAAACTCCTTGCTACCACGTAATGTAAATGTCATGCCAAGTCCCAACTACTAACACACCATCAAAGATAGGATATGTTACATTATGGCCAAAACTCTTTCAATAGTAGCCGCCGCAACCATGTCTCTAGTTGCCCTATGTCACAGATATGCAAGTGGCTCACCAACCTCATGCACACCATCCACACCCTCATCCAAATGTGGGCGCCTCCTTCCATGCTCAACATCGTATCCTTCCAATGGAGAATACCATCCTCTCAACCAAATAAATATCTCTACACTTCATGGAATGTTGGAAGCGCAAACTCCTAGAGATCTCCATATGAATACCACTCATCATCGACCATGTCAATCCATAAGGATCCAATTATACCGAAGGAAAAATCTTCATGGAGTCAGTGGAAGCGCTCATCAAGAAGGATCCATCATAATAATGGGAGATAAGATGTCTCTCATCAACCATCTCGCCTATCCCCTATTACACCTATAGAATGGTCACTGGAATGCTCCAATAATGGTTGGGCCCCCAAGTCATAATTGTTGATCCATGACAAGTACGTTGATCTCCATGATGGTGCATATGATGTCTCTAAATCAAGGAAAATGTTGAACATATAGTTCCGCATCGGATTGTTTAGGAAAATACTCATCCTATCCTCCAAAAATATACACTCCAACCCAAGGGTTGTGTCCGTGTCAACAATGAAATGCTAGGATGAATGTACACCTCCTCCTTGATCCGTCAATGGTCTTCTCGCATAGTGATATTCTCGCTACTCCAAATCAGCAATGTGCTTTGACCCTAAGTGAATTTACCCCTCGCTAGCATGTTCCGAAAATCCTCCATATGATGTTCTAAAATAATAGGAAGTGGAAATATGCATACCTCAAGAAAGCTTGGGAACATCTTGCATCGCTACAAGGGTTCCTTAATCCCAGGATGACTTCCCCAACTACCGATGATGATGGTTGCTCCCTCTAGGCTTGCAAATTCAAAGATCGGTATAAGTCTCCTCATCCTCATGCATCTCCCGAATAGTGCATGTGACTCTAAATGCCAAGAGATCAAGATCATTTTACACAAAAAGTGTCCCTTCTCCCCGATGCACCGCCGGGCAAAGAAGTGGTGGTGGAAAGTTTCTTCTCCTATGATTTATTCTTGTCAAAAATCTCTTTTCAACCTTTCGAGTAAAATTTTCATATGCAAATACTCTTGCATGATGAAAATGGTTGAACCAATTAAGTGTTTGTCGTGGTGACCCCACAGGTGTAGCGCCGCAATCTCAACAACTTCTCTACTACCGGATGTAGCAAGAAGAATGCATCCAAATTCGTTCCCAAGCCCTTCTGTTTCACATGTGAACCGTGCATGTGGATGACCCATCAAATGTAGACAATAGAAATCTATTTCTCGCAAGGTCTTTCTTCCTTGAGCTGATGAATTGTGGGAGAGTTAGATTCTCCTTTGTAAATACCTTGATTGAGATTTGTATTATGTAAGATACTCACTTAGAATCTCAAGGGATCTAAGTGTCCTCCATCTCCATGCCTTTTGTCTCCTACAAAAGAAAAGAGCATAGTATATTTCGTGGAGCTCTATGCAATACCTAGTTTCTTTCTTCTACCGATAGGAAGTACATGGACCTTCCTCATTTTGAAACCCTATTGTGGTTTCATTTCTTTTCTCCACCTTTCTTTGCTCGACCTCCTCATGCAGGTCCCTCGTAGATCTGAAAAGAGATGAGATAAAAATTTCATTCCTTCCATAATTTTGATCTCTTCTCCTTCTTCTTATTCTCCCGATAGAATAATGGTTGAGATCCAGAGGGCCGAGCCAAGATTATTCTCTCGATACCACCGTAATATTCCCAAATGGGAAAGTAGAAATATATTAACACAATAATGGAATGAGAAGTATAAATAAACACATAAAATGTAAGAAGATCATATAGCCATCATATTAAGATCATATTAGAAAATGGCTACCGCTCTTTAGGAAATGGTCACTCAAGTTAGGCAAAACAAGCCTCAAGAGAATAGGTACATGAAATATGAAGAACTCGCTACACAACAATACCCAAGGCTAAGACAATGTAGTTTTAGTAGATATAACTACTGAAAATTTCAATACATAGATATGATAATATATGGCTCAAATAATTCCAGGAATAGAGATCTAAGCCCCAAACACATTTCCAGATAATCCCTGAGAGGGTTTCCTCAAATACACAAAATGTAGAAAATACAAAGATGGCCCTAGGGTTAAATAATAACCGCAACTAAATAGCCGATAGGAGGTGGATGATCCGATCTAGAAATATATGAAAAAACTTCCCATATATTCTTCAAATGAGAGGCTAATCCCCTCACCGAAAAATATATCTCCTCAACTAGGGCTACAAACCTCCAACAAGAATCGCATTCTCAAATAATGCAATCCCTTCAGGAAAATGCATTGTGACTAATAGAAGTACCTTAACCTCGATACCGAATGATGAAATGAAGCTCAAGAATATCCCCAAAAGCTCTCCTGCATGAAGGGCTACTCCCTCCACTCGGAAAACAAGCTCGGGTTGGGTTTCTCAACCCTCCACCGTCGCACCCTACAACTCACAAGACACCTATCAATATAAAATGCAATTATATAAGTAACTTAGAGATTCGCCCGGTGCTAGAATGTGGAAATGTAGTGAAATACTCTTCCTATAGATCCTTAAGGAAAGAGGTGGCATTCCCGCCGAGAACACCCTATGCTAAACAACATCGCAATCTTAGCTAAACAGTTCAAGAGAGAAACAAGTCTAAAGAGACCATCAAGAAAATAATAATCCAATCATCCCCAAATGGATGTGATCCTCTTTCCTTATATTCTTAGTGAGCCTCACCTTTGGATCCACTCATTAAAGCCACTACTTCCATGCATGGAATTTCCCTCAAAACCGCATTGTCCCTCAATGAATGCCACTCCTTCCATACCGTTGTTTGATTTGGTCAAGGTTGACCGAGTCTTCATGCTCCAATATATTTTCACACGTAAGGGTCTTTAACCCAGCCTTTGGATGACCTCCTTTCACATTAGACCGTCTTTTATTCCTACTAAGGATATTTATGGGTCTCCATACCCTATTGTTCCTCTAAATAAGAGTAGAATCAAAATTTAATATCCCAATTAGCCGTGTGTTAATTTTAGGAATATTACATTACCATTTGAGTCCACAACACAAATATTCCAATCCAACCTAAGTAAATAAAGAGAAGATCTTGATATTTTCATGAGACCATGGTCTCCTAAATAAACACAATGGAAGGACCATGAATTGAGAGTAACCTACACAAAATTATTTATACTTGCTTTTTAGAATTATCATTTATATATTTTAAAATAAAATCGAATGAAATCTCATTATAATAAGAATATTTCTATAACATGAATACACCGGGATATTGTTGACAATGAATTATTGGGACTGGTGGATATGTAAAATAATGTAAATAGAAATAAGGAGATTAGGAACATGAGGAGACACGGTATGTGAAGCACAAGAGTCTCCCTCAATTTATATATCTATAATCGACGTTAATGCATGAAAAACAATATAGTTTGAGGAGATACCTTGTATACCGACATGATATCGTAGGCACCTTCATTTTTAGCTTTTTTTGCCCTTGTTGTAACTTCATGTTCTTCAAATTTTGTAGAACCGAAATTTTCACTCCCATTTAGATTTTCTTCCCGGAGATGTTGAACACATGAGGGTGTTGGAGATTCGAATATTTTTTTCCCGGAGGAGATGTGGTGCCGTGAGAAAAATTGAATGGAGATGCGTGAATGAATGACGATTTTTTTTCTCAATGTTTGTGTTAATGGTGTTTCTGACATTACCATATTGATGTTTATTAATATCATAGATGGAGTGGTTGCTTTGGGCACTCAACTCGTGAATGTTGGTGTGATCACCATCACACTTAATCGCGTATTACTGTTAGTAGGCATTGATATTTGAATACTGGCCTGGGCACAGGTTATATTTCCGTCGATTGCAACAAATTTTTTGTTACTGTTCCTCCCTTAGAAGTTCCCTCAAATTTTTTCGCAACTCCCACAACACCAACTCTCCTATAGCATCGACATCGACAATAATGGGCCTTGATCTTTCCCCTACACCGCTCCCACCATGTTAATAGTCATACGACCTCCCATTGCACTTTATATGACCTCAAATCCTTAGTTTCACACTATTAACATCGAGCTCCAATTCCACCGGGGGCCGCGTTCGTGGACCTCCTCTCGTTGCTACGCACTATCAATAAATATCATTTCTAAAAATCAATACATATCATTTCCTACGTCAATACATGGCCCTACTCGCATCCAAACTAAATTAATACCCTCCCATATACCCCCTCCCCATATAATACCCTCACCAAACATGCCCTACCCCCAAATTATACCTTCCGTCATGTATATAGAGTGCAATTTTTACAAAGCAGTAGTACTTTTTTTCCATCAAAGTATACACATTTGTTTTGCAATATACATTTTTAATGCATTCATTGATATCGATTGCTAGAGTAGTTCTCTCCGGAAAGAGAAATATCCCGAGTGATATCGGAAGATAAAAACTCTCATATCACGAGTTGTGGAGAGAATTTGTTAAGGAGAAGGAGACAATGGACCTCGCAGTGGCACCGTAGACAACATCGCAATTTGGGAAAAACAAGAACAACAAGGTGTATTCCTTGATTGTAGCATATGTAAATGAAGAGGTGAGTCGCCATATTTCACCATTCTCAAATTATTATGATGCCTAAAGAAGTTAAAATAATTATATACCTACACTTTGAACTTGAAGTTGTCCAATCGAAGGATTAACTGCTCGCATTGAATTGAAAAAGGATGACTCTCTTACTTTAGATTCTAGAAGTAAGATCTATTATATGAAATTAAAAACGACTGTAAGGTGACATACCTCTCATAACCTATGTCACGTGCACTATATCCCACTTACACATGACATTCTGAGTCATTGCAAGCAAGTGGAAATATCAAGGAGATTACCTTTGAATTTCTTTGAGAGGAAGTTTCATTGAGAGAGAAAATTATTTTTGGAAGAAGACAACTCCTCGGTCTTCTTAAGAAGTTGTGTGATCATATTTGGATCAAGGACCTAAGTGATAGTTCAAATTTCAAAGTGTTCGAAAGTGTGTTGAACCTAAGCTGTCTTGACATATCTCTTCTTCTTGATTCGGCACCGTGAATGGTTCAAAAACCAACACCGTATGGCTAGCATTGCCATGATTTGAAAATCCAAGAACCAAATTTTAATATTCGGAATGGGTTGACCGAGAAAAAGTACAAGCCAACAAAAAATAATATTCTATTGAATATTCTCTTTCCAGGCTAGTCGACAAGACAAGTGGCAGGGTATTATCGGGGAATAAGGTTTGGAGGACCATTGAGAAGGCGACATGTGGCTAGACCCGAGGCCACCATGTGTCCCCGCGCAGTGGTAAAATTTGGGAGGCCGCAGACCCACTCGCTGGACCCTTCGACAGGACATGCCCAAGTCTTAACCACCCTCCGTTCGCATGTGTTTGTTGTCCGTATAGTCATCCTGCTTGTATTATCGTTGATTGAAATGGAAATTGGGGGTTGGAACTACTGGTCCCAACCCACCCCTGCCAGCCCCCACGATGGTTGTTCACATGGAAACATAAACGGTAACACTATCCGCATGGTCAAACCTAACTCGAAAGTCTTCGCAAGCAAACTTTGTTATTGGACACATGGCCGTTATTTTTAATTCTATCTTCATAAATAGTTAACGCTAACCACACAACTCAACCCGTAAATTGTGAGTTCTAACCCGGAGTTCGCTAACCATCGTCGAAGACCATGGTTTGGGGCTGGCATGTGGCTACCCCAATAGTTAAATTAAATGCGATGTAAATAAGTTCAATCTAATATTTGGAAATGCAACACCATTTCTAGTGGAGTAACTAAATTAACTCCAGCTTATGAAGTTGTCCCACATTTAGTGAGAAAAATTGGGGGATAATGGGCGTAAAAAAAATCAATAAGCCATAATCGGAACTTACTCAACCATTTTTTGAGTGTGAATAGTAAATTTCGACTTCTTATATATTCTAGGGCCACTCGGAGGGGTTTGTAGAGACATCAGAGACTCTTGGAGTGTGAGTTTTCTTCAGAGAAGTTCCAAGGGTCACTAGGCCACCGTGGCCACCAGAGAATGAGGCCTAGTCAAGACAGCCTACCAGGGAATTCTTACCAAACCAATAGTCTATTATGAATATATTTAATCTTATGAATCCAATGGAATGCTTTGAACAATATTTTGGAGACTTAGTCAGAGATGCTTCAAAGAAGCGAATGAGCCTAGAGCCACCGGGTGCCACCAGGTGTTGGGGGCGTAACTAGAGCCACTAGAGGCCAATTCTCAGCAAGTGAATAGTCTATTATGATTTTTTTGGACGTTATGAATCCAATGGAAGGATGTTTAGAGCCATTTGGAGATATATAGAGTTGAAGAAGTTAATGTGGAAGCTTTGGATGCCTGTGGCCACTAGGTTGGAGGCCTAGATTGGGGTGCCAAAGCTAATTTGAGAAAATGAATAGTCTATTTTGGATGTATGATATATTATGGAGATATTAGAAATGGTTTTAGGTATATAAAATGAATTCTAAGGGATTTTGTGCCACATAGAAGCTCAGTGGAAGCTTAAGGGCATCGACAAAAGAGGTAAAGTCAAAGGGAGCCTTATTCCATTTCCTAGAGAGATAGCAAACATTCCAGGGGTATGATGGTATTATAAACTCCATTGGTATAGTTAAAACAACCATTGGAGCTGATTAATTACTTGTAAAATAAAATTTCCATCATAATCCCCAAGAGCCAAGTCAATTGACAAGGGCTCAAGAGACATAGCCCATGACATTTAGGTGAAATCCTTTATTAAATTTGGTGTTATGTGTTGATGATTATTTTATGCACTTTATGGTTGTTGTACATGATTTTATTAAATTTTTTTTTTAAATCCTCACACATAAAGACTTAAAATAGTTTAAAACACATACACCTAAATCAAGAATTCAATTCCATACAAATAAGTATAAGCAAGATATTTAATTTGTTTTAACCGAGTGGGAGGTGCTTGCATAGAATAACAAGTCGCCCACCCATTTCAGATCGTGTGGTATCAAACACTATGTTTATTTCTTTGATAGAGCACTAGGTTGCTTGCTTGACAGAGCACTAGGTTGCTTGTTTGACTTGGAAAGGTGTTTAACAATGCGAAGAATTTAACTCGTTTGCAAATTGACTGACAGTTTTTACAGTTTGAGTTTGATAGAGGTGAAGGGGAGCTACCGCTAACTAAGTCCAAGTTTTAAGAGGAAAAGAAGGAAGAAGGTTGAAATCATTTTCCCCACCTAAAGGACTTCAAGGAAACCATTGAAGCACAAGAGGGATTATTTGCAAAAGCGTTGCTTGAATGCGAGATACAAGCTACAAAAAAGAGCCAATCTTCAACCAAATTGTTAAGAAGCTTTGTGAATTTTTTTGAAGCTTTGTGAATTTTTGTCAAGTTATTTAGTTAATTTACATAAGGATGACAACTTCATCAAGTGACTTTTCAAAATCCTCCTATTTCACAAGACTCTTGATGAAGAGATGAAGCGAGACTTCTACATCCCGAAGGATATGGTGTAAAGTCTCGTATGAAGATGGAAGGGAGGTGTAAGCACTAGACTTCATGAAAAATTGGTTTCTATGAAGCAAGTGAAAGAAGGACTTCTTTAAAGAATTCATGAGATGGAGATGCAGCTCCATCATGCCCAAGAGGCCTTAACCAAGCACATGATTGAAGCCGAGGTAAATCACTCAAATTTGTCTTCAAATTCCTCTTCGTATAATGTATAGGTTCATTTTAAAACACACTAGAGGTATAGGGTCCAAATTGATTTTAAAAATAGGCTATGAAGGCAAGGGTCTAGGAAAACATGCACAAGGCATGAGATTGATACTATTATGGTTGAGGAAAGGCCTGGCCAGTTTGGTCTAGGCTATGTTCAATATTATGGCGAAAACTTCCCACAGCCCATGAAGGCATTTGAGAAAACTCCAACAAGAAATTTTGTTGCAATTTCAAACCCACAAACATGTCAAGTTCGTTTTCAAGTTTAATGCCATTGTTTGAAGCTCATGCTACAACAAGATGTTTGTTGAAATGCAACTTATGGCGAGCAAGAGATTTCTCAACTAAGAAGTCGCATCACATTTTCCTCAAACCGAAGAACATTTTCTCCAAATTGCGTTAAAATATGACCCGACCTACACACAATCGGGTTATGTTTATACCGTTCTACCCGATCTTCTCTAGACCCGTTGGTGCTAACGCACCAGGGGCATCTCATGCCTCCGATGGTATCATCGAGCTCTCTCTCATTCATACGCGCCCTCCCATGGGCTATGTTTTACCTCGTGAGGGGCGCACCTCCTCGCACTTTTCCTCCCGCAGCATGTATCCTGGATATGGCATGCCTCCTCCTTTTTCCAAACCTCCTATTTACCACAATGTTACCCAACCTCCTTATTATCCTATCCGTGTACCGTGTTCCATATCATCAAGCATTAGCACCTCCTCACTCCTTTCTCTTCTCAAACCCCGCAATAGCATCCACCGCCCTCAAGGGTAGGCAGGCACAGCAAGGTGCGACTAATCCTCCTCCTTCCAAAAAGAAGAGGAAAGGCACTCAAAATCAATCAAGCCCTAATCCTAGTAGACCAAACCTAAAAATAATGCACCTAACACCTAACCAAATAAGAGGGCACTCACCAGCAGACAAGCTTGTTCAGCAACAAGCCTTGTTCTTGTTGTGGTGTTTATGGTCATTACATGCACAGATTACCTCTTTACCAGCGTATGTAGCAGATGTGGGAGTCTCAAGCAACATTGCGAGGACAACAAGCCTACCCTTCCGTCCCTCCCAATGCCGCGCCTAGTCGCCCGCTATGTTTACTAATCCTTTCCTCGCCATGATTCGTGGCTACCAACCACCCGAAGGTCAAGCGGCCACTCCACCTCGTTCATCTAGTACCTCCAATACCAAACTCTCATGATGAATTTCCCGATCAACCTATAACCGTAGACCTAAAGCTTCTCGTACTCGTCTCTGATAGTACAACAAGCCTCCCACTACGTCTATCCCCAGCCCCCTTCTTCACGTTCTACAGAGCCTATTTCAACACCTAATGGTCCTTTTCGCATCCTCACTTAAGGTGTAGGTTCATACCAAGATCCCTAAGGGACCATTACGTCAAACACTCGCTTCTAGCAAAGATGCCCATTAGTATAGTAGATGATTCGTTTAATCTCTCTCGCTACCATCTCAACGATTGAACTCCTCTAGTCGTGTCCTTCACAACGAAAAGATCTACCGTTTTCCATGGGTACTATATATCCTTCGCATGATCGACTACGCCTAAGGTTGATCAAGCCAAACATCCTCCTCTTCTTACTTTGTTGCCTTCCAAATCCTTACCAAGATCTAGAACGCCAAAGTTTTTGGTGTATCATCGACAAGGGGGCATCCACCCTGTGTGATGTCCAATTCATTTGGAAGCAACTCGGGGATCACCCGAGTTGGCCCCTTCCACAATCACTCTTTGAGCGTGGGATGGCCATGTCTCCCAACCCATTGGCTTGCTCCACAATTGTCCTATTACTCTTGCAAATATTGTTCGCATTGACGTAGAAGTCTGTGCCCCTTTATATTACAATATTCTATTTGGTCATAGCTACACCTATTCAATGTTTTCTATACCATCCGTTAGCCATCGCAAGATTTCCTTTCCCCATAATGGAAAGATAGTCACAATTGACCAAACTTGACATATTACGAACTGGTCTCGTACCTCCCCTCGAGTTCATCATATCTTCTGCAGGTCATAAGCAAACCTGCTGATCCTCGACTTCGTTGCCTCACCCATAGTCTACAAAGAATCCTATTTTCTTGGTACTTTCCTCGGTATTCCTACTCCTCGTCTCCTCGATCTTAGTTCATCGAATGTTTGCATGATGCAATCATCTCGCAGCTTCCTCATGTTCTCGCTTCGGCTAGTCAAAGAACGCCACACCTATGCAAAATTTCTACCCTAGCCCTTCGATTCAACCTTCCGGACCTCCTCCTCTTGGCCCTCCAACTACGCCTAATATCCATGAGCCTCTACCCTCCCGGAATGGTTCCACCAAACTCCAATCATATTGGAGCTATCTCGCCCGGCCATTACCCCTTCCGGGTCGTATACCATTCCTAGCTCCCCCTCTGGCGTTCTCGTACTTTTCATGGCTACCTGCATCTCTTCCTAACTTGACTCGGGGATTCCCGTCCGGGTACTGACCCCACCACCCCACCCGGTCAACCCAAAGCTTATCTTGATTTGACCCCACTAACCGGTCCCTATGACTTCTCCCGTTGCTACGTTGCCTCAACCACCTCAATAGAACCTTCCCTATTGCTACGCTTTGGACACAAGGGAAAAGCTCACAATAGGGCATTAAAACAAGTTTCCCGACCGACCCTTCTCCTCCACCCTAAAGCCTTATGCTTTGTGTGATATCATCACTCATGCCACCCATACCTCATTCCGGGAAGCGTTCCATATGAAGCCCATGGTTAATGTTGGTGTTCCTTGAGTCTACGTCCGAAGCCTCTCGTTTCTTCCTCGACCGCGCCAAGAACCTCAAGAATATTCACACCAACCAACCCCGTGATTTTTGTGATCTCCATGGCCATTATTCCCACCACCGTCCCCACTTCACGCATTACCGCACCCTTGGAGGTAGTTCGGGAGTACGAGATTGAACAACCATTCCACCTCTCCTATCTTTGGTACGTATGCTTCGTGCCAACTTGAGGATTTACCCACTCCCATTGACATTCCCCCCGATGTTGAGATGACGGAGCCAACGGTCACCATCCTCTACCTATCATCATCCATGAGACCTCAAAGGGAAGCTCCTTTTGAGACTTCCCCTGGTTTCACTTGACCTCTTCAACGATCACCCCGGGCTCAACATTGGTGGATCCTTTAACTACTTGTTCTTCCGTCATCCCCATGACTATGCACATGTGAACCTTTCTTCTCATGATGATGATCCAGAAGCCTTCACCTGCCATGTGGTCTCCTTCCTCCAAATTACCCATCTTCTATTGTGATGATGACATCATGGAAGAATTGTCCACCCCTAATCTCATCTTTCCCACCCATAAGTGGGATGACACCCTCCATGTCTATGGTGACTTTCGTGGACCGAGCACAAGCTACACCTCCAAAGAGTCGCCACACACCACCCAACCGCTTCGCATGTGAGTAGTAGACCTCTATCCACATCTCTCCCTCTCTTCGGGCAGTTGTCTCCTGCTTTGATTTCTACTTTGCGCTGTGTTTCTAGCATTTCTCATCGTCCTTCCATTTATTGGTTCCCAGGGCACCTTTCATATGGAACTCCCATCCACACCTTATGTTGGTTATGCCAATGGTGCAAGTCGTTACCTCGAATCTAGCTCTCATAGGTTGGGCCATCTTTTATTTCTTTGCATTCGCTCGTTCTCTCAACAAGGTATGCATTGGTATCGCTACCAATAATCGGTGCTGAATATGATGCAAAGGCGAGGTTTATTAGATGATGCCCTTTTCCCATCGCATCCTCCACCTTCATGTTTGCTTAGATTCCCTCCTTCTTATCATGCAATTGAATGGTGTCTATTCCTTTGTGCACAATACTATCCTTAGAAGATATTTACGAGTGAAGCTTTTGATGCGTGAATTTGAAATCATTACATTCATTCATGTACCCAGAGCACAAAATCACTATGTAGATATCATTGCAAACAATATTCTTCTAGATTGGCATTTAGCAAATGCATTTAGCACAAGACAATAACATAAAACCATCAAAACGATGCATATCCATAATATGTGTCGTATAACATGTTTTATATTCATCAACTCTAATACATATGGCATGCCCATAGCATGTTACAAAACTTCAAAACTAGGGGCACCACCTACCCCTACACACCCGATCACCATCTCGGAGGATCCCCGCCCAATGGCTCGCTCCCACAAACCGTAGATCATGCATCCCTCTCGTCCGGCCATTGCCATGCGCCGCATGACCCCTCGCCACTCCGAGGGTATACCAATACATGCTTTATGTAATCGGTCCTCTAATTCTTGCCACTATGCTCAAACACCGTCGAAGCCTCTCACATCTACAATGGATGTCCTCTAGGAGGGTTGCCGCATCCTCATTTTGTGGTGCCCTCGATCCACTAGGTCCTACAAACTCTCCCGACATCGCAGTCGTCCCATATACTCCTACGGTTTTCCTTGCCGTACCGTATACCGGAAATTGGAAAGAATCAAGACTAGTATACAATATTCCGAAACTTTAAAATGCACATAAAATATTAGCAATTTGTCACTTACCATCGGCCCCCCATACTTGAGTAGGCAAACGTAGTGGAAAATCTCTGTCCCCACGATAACTCATCCCACTATAGGGATAGTCATCTATGTACAATGGCATCCGATCCCAATGAGAAAAGAACTTGGGCTAGAAACACCCATCCGACCGCCCCACCTCCTCCTTGCCGCAGCCACCCCCACCGGCTCCATCCCGGGCCTCTCTGCCCCCATCCCTGAGCCGTATACGAGGTCAAAGTGTTTCCGGATATTCTCAAAGAAGAGCGAGCACAACACCATACCATATGCACAACATGGTTCACTTGCCGCTGTATAGTGAAATTGTCGTTTCCAATGACGATATCATCATTTGGGCCCACCCATAGTAGGTCCCACTCAACACACTCTCCACAAGCATCATCTACCGTCCAATGATGTGGTGGAGTGCCTAGTTGCCCAGGATCGACAGTCCGCCGCTCGCAACCATAGCATGGGTCTCTAACCTCTCTAGATCCCCGATGGGTATCCGTGTCCCTTTGACATGGAGACTGTCGAGAATGGAACTCTACAAACTCCATGATGTTATGCCTACGTGGTAACATTGGTTGAGTATTCCCTACCATCCCATGTGGTGAGAGACCTGTCAGGAAATATATATCTTGGACTCCATTAACTCGATTCGGTGCCCCCGCACTACAGGGCTCATGGTTCGGTCCCAATAGCCGACAATCCGGCCAATAAGGGCTCTCCAACTCTCATCAAAGGGTTCTCCACAAACTTCAGAACCACAAACTCGGCCAATGCAATTCGCCTCGACACCCTAATCCTCTCAAATCTCCGACCGTAAAGTGCCCGGTCTCTCTCTCTCCAAATTGATCCATAATTCTCATATCTACACAAAATCATTATATTTGTTAAGGTACGTATAGGGAAAGATTGTATCCAAACATAAAAACCCACCCCTACCCAAAAACAGCATAAAAAAAAAATTCCTTCGTCGTTGCACTTTTCGTGCCTAATCCTAAGGTAGGTCATAGTTTTTTGGCTCCAAAACTCCGCTACCCAGGTCGCATTTTTTTCCCCAAAAAGTGTGACCCGGCCAAGGAAGAGAAAGGTGGCATTTGTTACCGAGCCTTCGGACCTAAACCGAACTTTCAATCCACTAAATGAAAAAGTAGGTTAGGCCTCTTACCTACAATTGATGGATCTCGATTCCAAATGTCTATTTGTCCGCTAGGATTGCCACAAGATTTAAGGCCTTCTCCTCTCTACATTCGCCACAGCTCTACATGAAAATGAGTGAATTCAGAGGGAAAATTCCTATTAAAAGAGAAACCCTCGATTTTTCTTTTCACCCGCCGTAGCCAAATCGTAGCTCCGCCTTGATTGTACCGTACCATTGAAATCTCTCATCGAGCCCTCAAATGGGCATCTCATGTTTTTGTCATTTGATACTTCACCCGAATACTTCATCCAAGAAGGGTCACTTCACCACTCCTCAAAATCAAATTTCTTCACCCGCAACACTTGTACTTGGGGCACCACTTTGCCTTCATACTTGTCCATGCTCGAGTCAATTTTCGTCATGAGTAACCATAATGTACTCATGTTTTATGGTCCCCATTGGACCTTTCTTTGTAAGTGTAAACATCGAGTCCCCCTCGTTTAGAACATCCGATTTGAGTCATCATCGCATTCATGGAGTCTATCCCGAGTCCCTATGTAACCCAATATAGTCATCCATACTCTTACTGTTCCTCTCTCCTCGTGTTGCACGCATGGCCTTCAGTCCTACTATCCCCTATCCCTCATGATATTGTGTCAATCACCGCTAGGTCATCCATGCCCTTTATGCTCTAACAAGGGATGTCGTAGGTCCTCTACCGAGTACCTCCCATTTCATCATCACCCCTAGTGTCGCATGTCGGCCACTCTACTATTTTCTCTCATGCCTTAGTTGAGGATCCCTTTATTGCTTCACCTATGGTGAACCTCCTTCTCACATCATATCATTCATTCCGGTAATGTGCTTAGAGGGCTAGTGTACCTTGGTTCGAGCTTCCACTCTTGTTCACTGCCTGATCAAGCAAAGGGACTCCTTATAGCCCTTTGACTTGATTTTTTTCTCGCTCTAGCTCCTTCAGCATGATCGAGATCCGTATACTTGATGGTTCAATGATGTACACTCGATACCGACGATTGTCGGTGTGTGAGATGTTTCATCCCTCATGAAGGGGTGGCCTCATGTGTACCCCCACATGCCCATATGACCTCTTCATTAAAGCCTTTGATGCATCTCCATATATTTGATGATGTTGGCGGCTGCCAGCTTGCACCGCCCTTTGTTTGCATGTATCGCCGGGATTTTCGAGCTCCTTCGTTTACGGAGTATTTGGGTTGTATTTGTATCTTGTGTACTTAGATATTATTGTATAAGTCCTAGCTATTATCCCAGGCATAATATGTATGTGGGATTCATTATCTTGTTTTTACCTAGCTCATGTTTATTCCAAGCAGGCTATATTGATCACTCCCTTGTTTATCGGATGCATTATTCTTTGTACTTTGTCTCGTGGGTATAGGTATGCCTCCCTCGCCACCTATAGCATAGGTGCTCACTCAAAAACGAGACTTGTCACACTTGTAAGTCTCGCCTCCTCGTGTCTAGTCCTTTAGCGCTTCGATCTACCTTATATTTCTCTCTCTTTGACTTCCCCTTCGCCGTCTAGTGATTGAGTTCTTACAACGTACGAGATATGGATTAGCTCCTAACACATGTACGTTGGAGGGAAATTTGTTACACCATTTTTCGATCATCTAACCTTTTACTATTAGAAGGACCTAAGTACAACATGTAAGACCAATTTTAACCTAAGTAAAATGAAGCACTATGAAAAATAACTCTAGTAAAACACCTTATTAAGTTTTTTTATGGTCTAAACAGAAAACCCCATGAGGAAATATTAAATAAATCCACATTTTTTAGATTTTCCTCATGGAATAATTAGCTAAAAAATAGTTTAATTAATATTCCTAGTCATATTTAACCCAAAATAGGGAAATTAATTAGATAAATCACTATTTATCTTATTATTTTCTAGGAATAATTATTTAAACCTTATTTAAATAATATTCCTTGTTAAATTTGACTAAATCATTCATTAATAATTAAATAAATCATTATTTATTTGATTATTACTCAACTAATATCCTTAAAATGATAAATAAATCATTTATTTATTTATTATTTACAAATAAAGGGATTTGACCCAAGTCAAATTCTTTTTCCCTCCTACAAATAAAATAAAATATTCTATAAAAGTTGGTTCTTTATTTGGTTAATAATATTTTAACCATGCACCAAATATCTAGACTAGCTCAATATTTTGTTATAAATAGAAGGGTTTTTCCATTCATTCACCACATTTTGTTGCCTAAAGATCACTTTTTATCTATAATTTTGGTCCGACTTTTGATCCACCATCATTGTCATATTTTTCTATCTTTTTCTTGTGAGCTCCATTTGAGTTCCATTTTTTTCTTTGAAGTTTTCTACACCATCAAGAGAGAGGAATTTTAGATCCGAATTGATGAGGGCTTACAATAACCCATCCCATTGAGGAATCCGTTAACATCCTTCTATGTTTTCCTCCTGTGTGCCGTTAGTATAAAATTCATTCAACATATTCTTGTCTTGTCTATTGGATGCATGGAGTAAATCTCAATTTTATTTACTCGCTTAATGTCTTTTGGATGCATAGATCTAGATTTTTGGCAAGATTTATCTTGATCACCTAATTGCGTATCCGAAGATATTGAACAATATTTTTCAAGGTTTTTTGTTATGCACAGATAAAGTGGTCTTTTTTTGTACACTTGCAATTAATATTAATGCTAACAAACACGAATGTTGGTCTTAAAAAGAGAGTTGGGACCTCTCTTTAAGATTGGCCTCAATAAGGTAAAAATATGGACATGCAAAGCAACATTTGAGTGTATAATTTTCCCATAGTCAAGTTGATTATGTTTATATTAAGCATGAAAAATATGCATGCTTGAATGGAAGAAAGAGTTGATGTTCCCATTGTGGTTTGTGTAACCATGAAGTTTCAAAATTCTCAGAAGAGTAACAAGGAAAATAGGAAATAGTTGAAGCGAAGGAAACTTGCACGTAAGATGCAAAAGACTTGTACATATTGCCGTAAGAAGGAACATATTATTATCCAATGTTGGACATTGTATCCAACCAATCATCCCAAGCATTTGAAGCAAGAGGATAAAAAGAATGGCGAAAGTGGAACTAAAGATTCCATCATCAATGTGAGACTCCGTAGGTTTCACAAGAAGAATATTTTCAGCAGGAAAAATCATCATGGAAGTGGCTTGGTAAGAAGTGGTTTGACTTCTTGACCCAGTAAGAAATACATTCATTTGTAACACTGTTACCGATGAAATAGGTAACCGCATTGTTACCTACTTTTTTTTGGTAGCATAAAAAGCACCCGATTTTGAAAAGTGGTGATGCAGAATCACCTTTTTTTTTTTTTGAGCACATTTTTGACACTCTAATATTTTTATTTATGAAGTATGAATATTTGTTTTAAAATGTTAGTGATTTTCATGCTAATTTTGAAACGTATTGATGCAACATCAACTTTTTTTTTTTGAGCGGTGATTTTCATGCTAATTTTGAAACGTATTGATGCAACATCAACCTTTTTTTTTTAGAGTGGTGATTTTCATGTTCGTAATAAAACACAAAACTTTGATAAAAAAATATATATATAAAAACAATTAAAAAAACCAATAAAAATGTAAAAAAAAACAAAATTAACTCGTAAAAATAAAAAATTAAACAAAAATAAATAAATAAATAAATAAATAAACAAAAATATTCGAAAATTATATCAAAAGAAATGATAAAATTTGAAAAAAAAAGACATAATTTAAAGAAAAAAAACAAAAATTAACCAAAAAAATTAAATAAAAAAACATCAAAAACATTTTTTTTCTAAGTTATTAAAAAAAACCATTTAATTAAAAAAAAAAATTTAAAAAAAAAATCTAAAAATAATTTAAATTACAAAATTAAAATTTAGATTAAAAAAAAATACAAAAAAGAAAAAAATAAATTAAAAAAATAATAATAATAAGAAAACAAAAATACAAATTTTAAAATTAACAAAAAAAACAAATTAAAAAAAAAATTGAAAATTGAAATTAAAATAAAAGAATTAAAAAAAAAACTATCATTAAAAAACAAAAAAAAATGAAAAAAACCACGTGCAAATAATTAAAAAACAAATATCCATAAATTTACTGTTTTTTTTAAATGAAACAATTTATAAATTTAAAAAATGAAAAACTAAACAAACTAAAAGATTAAAAACAAAAAAATTAAATTAAATTAAAATTTAATAAATTTAATAAATAAATGTTAAATTTTAAATAATAATTAATCTAAAATATTAAATTTAAAAAAAGAAAAAGAAAAAAAAATGAAAACAAATTAAATTTAAAATAAAAAAATTGAATTAAAAAAAAAAATTTGAATTAAAAAAAAAAAAAAATCAAATTAAAAAAAAAAATGTGAAAAATTAAAAAAAAAAAAAAGAAGAATTTTTTGACCACTACCTGGGCAGGAGGCCAATTACGGGAATCGCCCTCCCGCCGCGGGAGGTCGATTTTGGGAATCGCCCTCCCGTGGCGAGAGGCCGATTCCGTGAATCGCCCTCCCGCAGCGGGAGTCCGATTTCGGGAATCGCCTTGAGGCCGATTCTGGGAATCGCCCTCCCGTGACGGGAGGCCGATTCCGAGAATCGCCCTTCAGCCGCGGGAGGCCGATTCCGGGAATCGCCCTCCCACGGCGGGAGGCCGATGCCCAGAATCGACCTCTCGCCGCGGGAGGGCGATTCTCGGAATCGGCCTCCCGCCGAGCGGCCGGCCTCTGCCGCCACTTGGGCGGGAGGCCGATTGGCGGCGCCACCATGATCAAAAAATTCTTTTTTATTTTTTTATTTTTTTAATTTTTAATATTTTTTTTTAATTTGATTTTTTTTAATTTTTTTTTTTAATTTAATTTTTATATTTCAAATTTAATTTGTTTAAATTTTTTTTGTTTTTTTGTTTTCTTTTATTTTCTTTTTTAATTTTATTCATTTTTTTTTTCGTTTTTAATTTTTTTTTTCTAAATTTTGTTAATAATTTTTATTAAATTTTGTATTTTTTTAAATTTAATTGATTTTTTTTTTTAATTTTTAAATTTTTTTTATTTTTTATTATTAAATTTTATGTTTAGTTTTTTCGTTTAATTTTTTAAAATTTAGTAAATTTTGTATTTTTTTCTTTAATTTATTTGAATTTAATATTTTTTAAAATTCTTTATTTTTTTATTTCAATTAAAATTGTGTATTTAAAACTATATATATATATATATATATATATATATATATATATATATATATATATATATATATATATATATATTAAAAAATTAGTATTTTCAAAATTAATTTGTTTTTTATTTTATTTTTTCTTTCAAAATTTATTTGTTTATTCATTTATTTATTAAATTTTTTTTTTTTTAAATTTAATTTGTTATTTTAATATTAACCTTTTTTTTAAATTTAACAAAATCTAATATATATACATATTTTAATTTAAGTTCATATATATATATATATATATATATATATATATATATATATATATATATATATATATATATATATATATATTATTTTACTTAAATTTAAATTTAATTTATTTTTTAAAATCTATTTGTTTTTTTAATATATATTTTTTTAATTTTAAAATTTTATTGTATTTATTTTTCGTTTTTTTATTTTTAATTAATTTTTTATTTTTTTACTTTTAATTTCAATAATGTTTTTTATTTTTATTTTTTAATTATTATTTAAGTTTTAAATTTATTAAAATTTAATATATTTCTTTAAATTTATTTATTTATTTGTTTTTTTAATTTAATAAACATTTTCTTTTTCTTTTTTAAATTTAATTTCCATATTTTATTTTTTATAATTTCTTTCTTTTTTTAACTTGTTTTTCTTTTTAATTTAATATTTTTATTTTGTTTTTATTTTTATTTTTTTATTTCTATATATTTTAAAATTTTAATCTTTAAATTTTTTTTTTCTTAAATTTTAGGTTTTTTTTAATGTTTGAATTAAAATTTTTATTTTTATTTTTTTATTCCTGTATATTTTTAAATTTTAAGCTTTAAATTGTTTTTATTTTTAATTTTTTTTTTTTTTTTTATTTTAGGTTTTTTTAATGTTTGAATTTTAAAAATTAAAAAATGTTATTTCTATTTTTAAAAATGTCAAAAATATGACACAAATTTTGTTTTTTGTTATTCTAGCATCAACTGGTTTTGTTTTGAGGGTGTTTTTTCAATCTTTTTTTCAAGAAACAATTTTGTTTGTAGCATAATTTTATAAAATGTTGAAATTTGACCTTAAAAAAAACCAAGTGCATTTTGGAATACACCTTTTTTGTTTTTGGAGTGTTTTTTCATGTTTTTTGAGACTTTTTGGGCTAGAGTTCCTGTTTGAAATTCCCAGGGTTACCTATTTCATCGGTAAACATTTTTGTATATAAAAATTTTAGTCATGTATGCATGTATTTCTATTGTAAACTTACATTTGTATGAGCTACCTTTGATCGATGATCCAAAGTGATGCTCAACTACCTTCAATTGAATATTTCTCACAGGGTATGGATGAGCTCAAAGAGGATACAATTCTTGACGGGAGACAAGAGTATCAAAGAGGGAAGCGTTATTTCACATTTGTGTTGGGGCTCAAGGCACTATTGTGAGAAGAAGTGGATGGAGGGTTGGAAAGGAGATATACTCTCATCTGCGAACATGTATTCAAATCTTTTTGGGTCCAAAAATTCCCAATCGGGAGGAGTGATCGAGATTTGGATCAAGGACTAAGTGATAGATCAAGTTTCAAGTGTTAGAAGGTGTCGAACTTGAACAGCGGGATAGATCTCATCTTCCTAGTGCAGTACCACCAACTTGATTTGGCATCGACCATAGTATGAAGAAGTTATTGTGATTTATCTTGTAAACTACAAATTTTGACATTTGACCGAGGTTGGCCCAGGAAAAATTCTGATGGCAAAAACGAATATTCTGGGAATATTCTAGAATATACCTAGAATATTCCTTGGAATATTCCTTCTGGAGCAGTTGCATGGTGACAAGTGGTAAGTGTGTACACGTAGGTTTGGAGGACCAATGAGAAGGCGACACGTGGTTAGCCTAAGGCTACCACACATGTCCACTGAGAGACGGAGTGGTAAAATTGCAGGAGGCACGGGAATCGATCCTAGGACCTCCGGTAGGACTGCAGCACAATTCTTAACCACCCACTCTGCATGTATTTCATAGCACGTATAGTCATCGGGTTTTGTATTATCATTGATTGAAATGGAAATTGGGGATTGGGCCGTCCAGTCCCAGCTTAGTGGCAATCCCATAATGGTTGTTCACATGGAAACATAAATGGTAACACCTATCCACCACGGTCAACACCTAATCGACGGTCTCCATGGCGGTTTCGTTGTTGAAAAGCATGGCCATAGTTATTGTTAACGCTATCTATGAAGTGGTGCACCCACTAACCACACAACTCAGCTATAACAAACAGAGTTCTAGCCCAAAGTTCCGGTAACCATCGTCGAAGACCCATGGCAGTTTGGAATTTAGCATGTCTAGCCAACCATTAAATTAAATGTGATAGTTAAGTTCGGTGACATATTTGGAAATCTTTCGACTGCAGTGGAAAGGAACTAGAATTAGCTCAGTTAAAGTAGAGTTGTCCACATTTAGTGGAGGAAATTGGGGACATTGAGCGGCATTCATTGAGCCATATACTTGGAGCTTCTATCAACCATTTTTCGAGTGTGAATAGTCAATTTCGACTTTCTTGGACATTACAAAGCCATTGGAGAGGTATTCATAGCCATCATAGGACTTCTAAGTGTGATTTTTCTTGAGAGAAGTTCCAAGAGACCTTAAGGCTAGTAAGAGAATAAGACCTAGCCGGGGCGACGGAGGGCAGTCTCAACGAAAAAAAGTCTATTATGACTATATTGGACAGCTAGCAATCCAATGGAAAGTATTTTAAAAAATATTGAAGACACGAAGGCAGGGAATGCTTCGAAGTTTTGATGGAAACTGAAACCATAAGTTACCACCAAGTGTTGAGACATAACGAGATATACCAAAGGACAATTTCAGCAAGTGAATAGTATGTCGGCTATTTTTGACTTCTGAATCCAACGAAAGGATTTTAAAGCCATTTTGAGATTTAAGTGCGAGATAAGCCACGGGAAGTTTCGAATGACCTAGGGGGCCACCATGGGTTGGAGGCCCTGGGTGGGAAACTAGAGGCTCATTTGGAGCAAATGAAGCAGTCTATTTTGGAGTGTATCATATATACTGCTGAGATAGTAGAAAAGGTTTCAGGGACAGAAAATGACTTCTAAAGAGTTTGTGCCACATATAAGCTAGAAACTTAAAGGAACCAACATAAGAGGTCAAGTCAAAGGGAGGCTAGGTCCATTTTACGAAGAGATAGCACATCCATTTTAGGGGTATGATTAATATTCTAAACCCATTGGTATAGTTCAAACAACCATTGAGTTAATTAATTACTTATAAAGGAAATTTTATCATAAGCCCAAAGGCCAAATCAATTGACAAGGGATCAAGGAGACGTAGCCCACGACATTCACGTGAACTCCTTTATTAAATTTATTGTTATGTGTTGATGACTATTTTGTACTTTATGGTTCTTGTACATTATTTTTATCAACAAAAAAAATGTTTATCTCCACACATAAAGTTAAAACAATTTAAAACACATATATTTGAATCAAGAACTCAATTAAAACATGATTAAATGGCAAGATCTTTAATTTGTTTTATTTGAGTGGAGGTGCTTGCATAGAATAACAAATTCGATACCCATTTTAGACCTTTCAATACGTCTTTGATTAGAGATAATAATCATGCTCAGATTCTTCTAGAAGAATAAGTGCTGAAGAGGAAGAGGAAGAAGAAATTTGAGAGGCGGCGGACAATTCCAAGGAGAAAGGCGATCTTCATTTCCTACATTGAAATACGGATAGAAAATTATTCATCCACATGTAAGAGGACTTGAGACAAATTGACGAAATTATGAAGCCAAAGGTAAAACCCATGGAAAGAAAGGTAAAAACTTCCAAATCCTCTCATTATTTTGTGGCACATTGTAATATTGGAGTAAATGAAGACTTGTTTCAATTCTTAACTTGCTTCATGGAAAAATGATTAGTTGCTTGATTCGGGGAGAAACTTGACATGAATTTTAAAGAGAGTTTTTTTTAAATTTCATGACAAATGTTGATGGAGTAGTGTATTTACGGATAAGTCAAAATTCAATCCATCGGGGTTGGCATCAGGATCAAATTAGCAGTCTTCTGGGCATTATTCTACATGATGCTATATACCTCTAGAGTTGGGAGAAACTTGTTGCCTTTGGTCCAAATATGCCAACAAGGACACTCCCATTGTATATTTTATGGAAAGGTTTGAGTCATAAAAACATCATATCATACTTTTCATGACGGGGAAAAGAAGAAAAAAATACTTTGAATTTGCAAGGTACCTGCTCGTGCAAAAAATTTGCATACAATTCTCACTATGATGAGAGAGTACATTTCCATCAAGTCTTTATGGCAAGCTAGATTTTGACAATTGAACTATGATAGCTGATTGTTGAAGAAACATGGTATTCTTGGTTTGCTACAATTCCTAGGAAGATTAAGCAATGTGATGCTGCTTTTATTCTAGGAGAAATCATAACAAACGATATTTTCATGATTCACATTCTAGAGCACATAGAAAAACACACTCATTCATTCATATTTATGTGGCCCATTCATTGTTCCTTACGCAAATGGAAATAAATATATGATGAAATTTGTGTGGAATACACTAGAATGTGTTTGGGTTTATTTCTTGAACAACAAATTTGATACTTTTCAAACATTAAAACTTTCATGCATGGATTGAAAGAATGATGCACAATCTCGTATTGAATACATTTGCATTGACAATGGAAAAGAATACACTTCAAATTAATTTGAAAAATATCTTCGCCAACATGGGGTCAAACATAAAACAATTGTGCCTTATAATCCCCAACAAAATAAGTAGGCTGAAATAATGAACATGACAATTTTAAATATAGCACGTTCCATGATGTTTTTCAAAAATGTAAAATTGACGTTTCGGGTTGATGCGGTTCTATGTGTTGTGTATATAAAGAATAAGTGTCCATATAATGCTATTAGAAACTGAGCTCCTTATGAAATGTGGTATATTACATTCCTTTGAGTGAAGCATCTCACGATATTTGGTTCGATCTATTATGCCTTGAAACTAACTTGGTGCAAGGAGTCGAAAGTGTATCTTCTTGGGTATTCAAATGCCTACAAAGCATCACAAGATCTCTATGATGAAGTTAATAAAGAAGTTTTGTAGTATCTAGAGATCGTCTTTCTTGAATCTTCCAAGGTTGACAATGTTATTGAGTGACAACTTGATTGCTTGGATAAATTCCAAACATGCAAAGACATACAAGCATTTTTTGAATTAGGTCCACATCTTGAGAGGATTTCTATTTTGGATCAATCTACGGAATATTCTTCTAAGAAATCTCTCCACCACGAGCTCCAACCACTAGCATGACACTTTTGAGTGATGTGATTGACATAATTAGGAGACTAAATCTTGATTAAACCCAGCTTAGTCAACTAAACATACTGGGCCTCTAATAAAGGTCCTAAAAATGGTTGACAAAGACACTTGAAAGTGTTAAGATCACGATGAGGTTGGAAAGATAGGAACTAGAAGTTCCACCAAGAAAAATGGAGGTGATGTAGATGTTTTCGATTCACCTATTGATATGGATGTTTCTTATGATTGTAGACTAAATATGTCTCTGGTGCAGAACCAACTTCCCTTCAAAGAAGACACTTCTCATGAATACTAGAAGAAGTGATGCAAAGAATATGATGCCTTGATAAATAATGGCACATAAGGTCGGTTTATCCTTCATTTGTAGCACCAACCAATTTGTTACAAGTAGGTCTACAAGAAAAAGTATAAATTTGATGGTTCACTTGAAAAAGCCGCAGATCCCAGGCTGTGAAAAAGGTTTTGCACAAAATGTAGGAGTTGACTAATGAGGATACTTTTATACAGAAAAATCAGATACCATCAGCTCTTTCCTTGGAAGCTCGGGGAATGCTTAAAATCCATCAAATGGATGTAAAAACAACTTTCTTGAATGGAAATGCGGCAATTTTTTTTATGTCGAGTACGAAGGATTTATTTGGCAAGACGTGTAGAACCTGGTAATAAAGATTGTAAAATCCTTGTATGGCCTCAAGTAACCTTTATTGAGCACAGTGTAATTTATCTCATATCTTCTAAAACTCAACTTCAAACATTATGATCTTGATGGTAGATTTTTTTCAGAAAGTTGGAAAAATAGTTATATATCTTGTGGTGTATGTATTTTATTTTTTGATGATAGGGAACAATGAGAAATATTGCATCCATAAAGAATAAATTAAGGAAAGGTTTTGAAATATGGCCGACTTGGGATATGTTCATTTCTATCTTGTAGTATTGATGTAACTCAACATCCAAAGTTCATATTCTTCTCTGAGAGAAGAAAGCTACATTGGGAAATGCGGTGAATAGGTTTGGCATGGTTATTTGCAATCCTTTGACTACTCCAATGGAACGGAACTTAAAGCTCACATCCATTGAAGGAAAAATTTGAGGATGCAACTTAAGTAGACAACTTGTAGGAAGTCTCAACTACTTTGACTACTGCCAGGACCATACATTTCATTGTTTTTGGAATCCTCTCTCCGGGCTTATGAAAAAGCCTTTTGAGCAACATTGGTATCTTGCAAAAGAAGTTATGAAGTACTTGAATGGGACTCAAGACTTTGGACTCAAGTATACATACATGGGCATCCAAATTCGGTTGTTGGATATCGATTCCGACTTCAATGAAGAAAAATAAATTGGGGAATTATCTACTTAGGAGTTACACATGATATGGTACGTGGATCGGGAATTTCCTTCTAGAATGTCACAAGCAATCGAGTTCCCGAAGATTCCAAAAATCGGGTAGAATATGCTGGCAACAACTAAAATAACAAAGGGAAATTGTGTAGCTCAAGAAAATTTTTGGAAGATTTGTAGGAGAAATAAATGCATTCAAATCCTCTCATGATTGACAACTTCTACAATAAAATTCCAAGAACCCAAGTTCCATAATCTAACAAAGCACATGTAAAAAATACCATTTGAATCGACATCATGTTGATGCCAAGATAATCTATCTACCATTTCTCCACAAATGAGCAGATTTCAAACATCTTCACCAAAGAATTTGGAAGAAAATTTTGAAATATTGGAATGATACTTGGGCTCCTACAAGATCCTTGGTCTAAGGGGGAATGTTGACACCTAATCATTGGGATTGGGTATTCTGTAAACAATGTAAATAGAAAATAGGGAGATTAAAGATATGAAGGAAGAAGACATTAGTGAGTGAAGCCCAGAGTCTCTCCCTCCATGTATATATCTATGATAAACTTTAATGCATGAAATACAATTCAATGAGTCTCTCCTCCATGCATATATCTATGATAACCTTGAAAAGACAATTCAGTTTGAGGAGTTACCTCCTTGTATCAGTAAATTCTGCTTGTTATTCATTTCTTTAACATTTTTTCTTAATATTTTTACTAACTTAACTTAATAAAGAATTTGATTATTATTACTATTTATTATTTAAGAAATATATATATATATATATATATATATATATATATATATATATATATATATATATATATATATATATATATATATATATATATATATATATATATATATATATATATATATATATATTACATTTATTAAATATTTTTAAAAATAATGAAATTTTATTTATTTATTAATACAAAATAAAGAAGAAAAAATCTTCAAAATAATATGTTTAAATATTTTCTATAACTCTCTAAAAAATAATTTAGAAAATTTTAAATATAAAATAATAATTTAATAGTAAATAATGAAAATAAATATATAATTACATGTATATGTTGAGGTTCTGATGCAATATTATTTCTATTTTTAGTCATCTAAACTATTATCATTAGATGGATCTAGTACACCATATAAGACTAATTTTACCTAAGTAAAATTGCTTTCTATAAAAATAACCCAGTAAACTACCTTTATTAAGTTGTTTATGGTGTAAGAGGAAACCCCATGAGGAAACATTAAATAAATCTACATTTGTTTGATTTTACGTTAGATGATCCAAAATAAATTGTATCATAGGTTATAATGTTTGAATAAAATAATTATTAATTTAAGATATTAAATTAATAATTATTATGTCCTAGAATGCTAATAAATCTTTGAATGCTATAAATAGAAATTTGTTATTAAAAAAATAGGACTCTAGAAAAGAGTTGTTTCCTAGGCTCTAAGTTAGGAGTAAAGTTAGTAGGAATAGTTAAAGCTCATTAATGTAATTGGACACTTTATTTAATAATGAAAGTGATCAAAATTAGTGGAAGTTAGGACATTGAGCTTATAAATAGCTCATTGCAAGAGTGATTGTGTTGTTGGTGTAAACTCTTGCAATGAGCTATTTATAGGCTATTTGTAGTTGGTGTCACTCAAATTTTAAACCCATAGGATGAAAATGGGTTTACGAGTTAAAGTACAACCAAAATGGAGAACTTGAAAAACATAAAGCAGACATGCAGCTAAAGGTTTTACCTGTGGGGGAAGGCATTGATTATGAAAGAAAATTTTACCTACAACTAAATGGGACACCATCAAATTAGCACCGCATTAGCCCTGAGAAAGGGTGGAAAGTTCGTCAAATGGATGTCAAAAGCACTTTCTCAGCGGGGACTTATAGGAAGATGTATATATGACACAACCACCGGGGTTTGAAGTTGAAGCGCAAGAACATAAAGTCTGCAAATTAATCAAGGCTTTATATGGATTAAAACAAGCTCCCAGCTTGAGTACGAAAAAATGGATGAATACCTTCGCAAAGTTGGTTTTCATCGCGATTAGATACGATGATACTTTTTATGTGCGCCAATAGGGAAAATATGCGGTAGATTTCTCATTTTTTGTATGCCGTGAGATTTGATCATCACGGTAACAATGATGATCACATTGAACATGTAAAGGAATTACATCTGGAACAAGATGACGGTGCCAGGACTACTTCACTACTATCTTGGAGTTGATATTCCAACGTCCACATCGGATCTTCATTTGAACTAAATATCACGACGAGAAATTCTTGATGATTTGGAATGCGAGTTGTAATCCCCGTCCTTACCCCTATGGAACAAAACTTAAACTTCAAAATTTGAAGGGGGGAAAGGTGGACAACACTACTTACGAATGATTGATTAGCGGCTTGATTTATTTGACAATCGCTCGTCTGATCCTATCGTATGCGGTCGGTATTATTTCACGTTTTATGCGGGAACCACTAGACGTATTTGGAATGCAGCCAAAAGAGTTCTTTGATATATCAGGAACAAAAAATTTTGGTCTTCTTTACAAAAAGACTAAAATTTTGTACTTGGTAATTTCGAATGCCGACTTTCTTGCTTGATGTGATAAACGGGGCATCAACCTCGGGTTACTTAATGAACATGGGAGTCGAGTGCGGTTCCTAGAGTTGCAGAAAGCAAACAACGGTGGCCACTTCTTGGCCAGAAGCGAGTACATTTCAACATGGGAAGTAGCATGTGAGATTGTTTGGTTACGTCGAGTTTTAGAGGACTTAGAATTCCTCAGTGAGAAAGCTACTTCATTATTCATCGACAATCAATTAGCAATAAAGGTTACCAGAATCAAGTTTTCCATTCAAAGACAAAGCATGTGGACACAAGTATCATCATATCGGATCTCTCATTGCAAAGGACGTCATCCAAGCCGGTGTTTTTCCCTTGAGAAATCCCAGACCTCAACATTTTCACGAAACCTCTTGGCGAATAAAATTTAATAAGTTGAGGATGAACTTGGTATGCGACCTTAATGTATCTTTCGATCATAGGGGGAATGTTAGATGATCCAAAATAAATTTTATCATAGGTTATAATGTTTGAATAAAATAATTATTAATTTAAGATATTAAAATTAATAATTATTATTCTAGAATATATAATAATTCTTTGAGATACTTAGAAATAGAAATTTGTTATTAAAAAATAAGATTCTAGAAAGAGTGATTCTAGGCTCTAAGTTAGGAGTAAAGTTAGTAGAATAGTTAGAAGCTCATTTAATGTAATTTGGTACTTTGTTATTTAATAAGTGATCCAAAATTAGTGGAAGTTAGGACATTGAACTTATAAATAGCTCATTGCAAAGTGATTGTGTTGTTCGGGTGTAAACTCTTGCATAATTCCAATGTAATTATTTTTTTGATTAATAAAATTACGTGTACGAGATTTACTTTGGCCATTATTTTCATCAAGGAATAATTAATTAAACAACGGTTAATTAATATTCCTAGTTATATTTAACCCAAAACAAGGAAATTAAATAGATAAATCATTATTTATCTTATTATTTTCTAAAGAATAGTTATTTAAACCTTATTTAAATAATATTCTTTGTTAAATATGACTAAATCTTATAAATAATTTTAAATCATTATTTATTTGATTATTATAAACACATCCTTAAAATGATAAATAAATAATTTATTTATTTATTATTTACAAATAAAAGTTTGACCCAGAGTCAAATTTTTTTCCCTCCAACAAATATAATAAATGTTCCTAAAAAGTTGGATATTGATTTGGTTAATAATATTTTAATTACCAATATCTAGACTAACTCAATATTTTATTTATAATAGAAGGGTTTTTCCCATTCATTTACCACCTTTTGTTGCCTAAGATCACTACGGATCTATAATTCGGTATAACTATTGATCCATCATCATAGTCATATTTTGCTACCATTTTTTACGGGTTTTCTACACCATCAAGAGAGAGGAATTTTGATCTGAAGTGTTGAGGACTTAAAATTATCCCATTGGAAAGCTGAGACACCCTCTTGTGTTTTCCTCCAGTGCCATTAATACAAAATTCATTCAACATATTCTTGTCTTTTCTATTGGATGCATGGAGTAAATCTTGTTTTTCCTCTTGTTTAATGTCTTCTAATGCATAGATGCGCGGATTTTACGTATTTATCTTAGTCACCCTACTTGCAGATTTGAAGATATTGGCAGTCATATCTCTTATTAGGGCTATTAGTTATACACGAAGCTAAAGTGGTATTTCTTCGTACGGTTGGAATTAAGATTCATACTAGCACTCCTTTAAAGCGACTCCACACGGGTTTACAATTACGACCATTGTCGTTTTTCTGATCCTTGCATATCCAACTTCTTGAACCCTAGGATTTTCTCTTGACCTTTTTTTCTTTCTTGATGTTTTTTTTTAACCTATAAAACTCTAAAACAATAAAAAATTTAACCAGTGTTTTCGGACATATTAGCAGTGTGATTGTAGCCACGGCTTAGACGACAATTTTTCTGAAATCTGGCCAGAGAGTATGTGAGAGGTACGAGTCTGCACAGCTAAAATGTGACTGGACCCCTCCGGGACACACCTTTCTGACCCAAATCATGACCTCCTGCTTGAAAACAGTCAAAAGCTGCTGACACGGAATTTTTGCGGGAAATTTTACAAAATTTTCCTAGGTTTATGCGAGCCTCTCTTTAGTGTAGTCTAGGCCTTCGTCTCCGCCTATTTTGGACCTATAATTTTTATATTTTCTCAATTAAGTGGAAACTATCAGCCCAGGGCTTCAATACCCTCCACTTCTTATGGAAGGCACACAACATTTGCGGGTTATTACGAGGCCGAGTCTTCCAGCTATTTTTTTCAGATCGATACCTCACCTTGAGAACCACTTCGGATAGGCTTTTATCCATCCAAATCTCCTCATTTAGCTTTTTTTTGGTTTTTCCTCTAGGGTTAACTCTGCTTCCCTCCTATAAATAGCCTTTCGCCACCTCTTCTTACAACAATTTTTCCTATGATTGTTTTTAAGCACCACTTTCTAAGCAGTTTGTCCTTTAGATCCATCCTCACGACCTTAGATCTATTGGTTATTTTAATGTTTTTTATTAGTTTATTTTTACTCACACCTATAGACTAGTTGTTGGCGATGCCTCTATACAGGTTTAGATAATTGCATTATCGAGCATTTATTTTCTGTTTTTGTAGGCTTATATATTGTCATTTGCGGGTTATTTGTAGATATACAACACACTTTTATTTTTTCTTTACAAACATGGGTTTAAAAATTAAGTCCCCTTCACACACACCCTAAACAAAAAAGGGCTTGGTTAACACCTCTAGTAAAGACTCTAAAACATTGAAATCAATTGATCCTTGCACCTCTCTGCCCTTGTTTCGACATTGTAATGGGTTGATCTTACACCTCCTTGCCCTTGTCGGTATCTTTTTCCTTTGTGCCACTGTTGTATCGTCATCATTGTGCTACCAAGGTGTTCATATACGAGACTTCTTGGCCTTCATCCTCGGTTTCGGTAGGAATGTTCTCCTCCATGTAGGATTCGGGATTAGTCTCCCACAGTACAGTTGCAGGCACTTCTTCTTGTCCTTTGGGTTCTCCTTCTCATTCTACCTTCGCTTCTCCCCTGTCACCTTCACCATGTATGGTGCGGGACCCTATCTTGGTGGTAACCACGTGGCCCTCATGTTGGGAATACCACTAGTGGAACTACTGCTGAACCACTACCAGAGCTAACGCCCTTGCTCCCCTTCATAGTAGGCCTCGGCCTCTCGATTCGACAGTTGATAAATGACCCTATACACCATGACACTAGTTGGCACTGCTATCTTGGGTAAAGTTCACTTCCAACATCCCAAAGTTTGAAGGCCTTGTTGGAGAATATCCACAAATCATGTTAGATATTTCCACATGTGGTGTTCGTCTAACTCCATTACCGATGACTCTGTCCATCTTCGGTTGTTCCAACGTACGCTTACGAATTGAAGCTTCTAAGTATTGTTGTATTGATGAGCCCTTCATCTCTTCCACCTTTGCGACTATTGCACAGGCTTTTCCTATCTTACTTCCATCTTCCCCTTTGTTACCAACAACGGTACCAAACTCTTGACTTCTTTCCATCAATTGTCCTCGACCCGCCTTTCCGATCATGTCCGGGAATAGCGAAGAAAGAGCCATATGTCAATCTCCTGCCTTTGAAGACCATGTCTGTGGTGGTTCCTTATATCTCTTTTGTGACCTATCGAAAAAGATGTTGCATTACCTTTCCTCAAGCCCAGAAAGCCTCCTCAATTAAAATATGACCTAATCTATGCTTAGTCGGGTTATGTTTATACAATTCTACATTCTTCCTAGACACAATTGTTGTCCCCGTGGGAATCTCACGTCACCGACGGTATCGTTGGAGCTCTCTCTAATCCATATGCTCAACCTCCCATAGGCTATGGTTTTCCTTAGAGGCCAACACCTCTGCACTTTCCCGCTCCCTTGTAGCATGTATACGGAATCATGGCATGCGTCCTATTTTCCCAACCCATCACATTTTACCATACTATTACCCAACCTCCTTATTATATGTATCCACTGACACAGTGCTCTAGCTCCCTCCGGCATTAGCACCTCCTCCTCCTTTCCTTCTTTGCCCCGAAACATCGGCCATTCCCCTCGGGGGCAATTGACCAATGCCTAGCAAGGGCATGAATAATCCTCCTCCCCTCCAAAAATAAGAGGAAAGGCCTCCAAATCCCATTCTGCTCACAGTATCCTGGACCTAATCAAGGTAATGCTCCTAAGCAATGGGCAGCAATATTTTCAGCCCAAACGGGGCCAGACTGTTCGCATGAACAAACACCTAACTAACATTGTGGTGTTTATGGTCATTACACGCACGTTGTCTCTTTTGCCACAAATGTAGCATTGGGAGTCTCAAGAAACTTTGAGAAGGGATAACAAAGTTTGTCCTTAATTCTCCGGTCACGAACTAGTCAAGCTGGTTGTGCTTATCGATCCTTTCCCTCGGCAAGGATTTGTGGCTACCCAACCACCGAAGGTCGGTGAAATACTCAACATCTTCCATTTGGTACCTCCGATTGCAAATTCTCATGATGAACTTTGATCAACCTCCAACCATAGACATCAATATTGAACTGATCCCAGGTATTTTAACAGCCTCCATAACATCTGTCTCAAGCCACCTCCTTTGGTCTCTAGAGCCCTCTTTCGACACCTAATGGCCCCTTAAAGATCCCTCGGCCTAAGATGGAGTTCCTTCCACAGATCCTAAGGACCACTGCAGAAATGTTGCTTCTCGCAAATATTTCCCATTCATATAGCATAGTAGATGATCTAGCACAATCTCTTACTTCCATTTCAATCTTTGGAACTCCTCGATCCATGCCCTTCACAATGAAAAACTCTCTTATCACCTGCATGTTGGCTTGTAAGATCCTTTTGACGTTGATTGATTGTCTTTATTGTTGACCCAGTCAAGGCATCCTCCTCTCCCGGATGCATGCATTCCAATCTGATCAAGATCGAGAATGCCAACATTTCCCGATGCATTGTGTGATGAGGGGGCATCCACTATATGATGCGGATTCTGTTTGGAAGCAACTTGGATCACCTAAGTTGGCTCCTTCCCACATAGTCTCTCCGAGCATGGGATGGTCACACCTCCCAGCCCATTGGATTATTTCTATTATCCTATTACTCTTGTGGGCAAGGCCAAGTTTGTGTTGACGTATGTTCTCACTCGGGTTTTCTAGAAGTTGTGTAAGAGGAAAGTATACCAGGAGTAACCACAAACCAACCTTTTAGATGCGAATCTAGCCAATGCATCAGAGGAGAACTCTCTCTTTATAATTTATCTTTGTTCTTGGAAAGTTTTAGGCTAGTTATAGATTCAAGAGTTTGTTTTGGGAAAATGGTGGAATCCACAAACTAAGGGCAAGATTGAGGGCTTTCGATCCATTGGGCTATGGAGTCAAAGGATGGCTTTCTTGGATTTCTATTCTACGCACAAGATGGCACTACAGGGAAAGATAGCTAGGCAGAAGGCTCATCCTTAAAATTTAAAGAGTGGATGGGATGATTTTGAAGGGATGAAAGGCAGCTAAGAATATTTCACCATGTTCAAAAAGAGAAATGAGATGACTACAAACAAAGAGCAATGAAGAATTCTTTATTATAGTAATCAACAATGTTTAAAATTAGCAAAGCAAGAGCATTTAAGAATTCATGCTTAAAAACTAATTCGAGAGAAAACATTAAGAACAATCACATCTGAAATCAGAGTACAATTAAGTAAATTATGATTCAATCCTTTAGCAAATTATTCATAAATGGACATAATGATATTATCTTGATAAAACTTAAGACAAAGGGTAGAAAAGACTTATTATTGGAGTCCAACACATGAATCACAAAAAGTCTGAACTTCAAATCGTCATCAGTAAACCACGAAATAAATTTCTCCAAAATGATTTTATTCCGAAAATCTCAATGTTACAACGATAATAGAATCCACCCCAAACTTCAAGAGTGGAGTATTTATACAAATTCTAAACTAAAATATCTTGAAACAAATATCAAAAGGTGGTTCACAAATCTCTCAACTATTTTACATAAATAGAACTTAATTAAAGGACACTCAAACTAATGCATCTATTTGGCACTATTTTTTGTATGGATAGGTGATGAAAAGAGGAGAATTCGAATTTGATCCAATAACCTTGGATTGATGGGGGCATCAAATTTTCTTGCTTCCTTTCTTTGTACGTGCTCCAACAATTCTGCAAAGGTGGGGTCCAATGATATCTTTTTATTTCTCAATCCGTAATAGATATGTAAAAAGTGGGGGTTATTGTAGATAAATATGTTTTTGAGATAAAAATCTTTCCGTTTCCAAAAATTCCTCTCCAACTATGCATAATAGTCTCTGTAACAAATATGTGTAAAACAGAGTGTTACAGAGTCTGTGTCTTGTAAATATGCACATGTATCTCTCATTATAAAACCACTGTGCAAGAACTGAGATAGGTTTTTGTAGATGGGTCTCTTAGGAACAAAAACCTCCTTTAGTTTTTTATGAAGTATTTTGGATTGGCCACAATACTCTCTGCAAAATGATGACTTGAACTGGAATTTTCTGCAAAAAGTGCTCTCCACATGACATATTTCAAAACCATAATGGATGTTGAAAATTGAGAGGTTTTTGTAGGTGGCCCTCTTAGAACATAAAACTCCTTCAGTTTTTCATTCATGCTCTGTATTGGTCACAATATTTTCATAAAACAATATATTTAAAACATGCGAATTCTGCAAAAATATTTCCTTCTTGTTATGTTTTCATCTTTTTACTTTCTTTCTCTTTTAATTTATTTTACTTTCACTTTAGACAAAATTCACTATTGAGTGAAAATAGTCTCATCTCTTTATTCTTTTATCTTATGCTACCTTTCCCTTTTCACCTTTAGTAACTCTGTAACTTCATTTTAACTTTCAACGGCTTTTGATACACTTTAACCTTGATACTCTTTAGCGTTATGCTTTCTAACCTCTGTTTTAATAGATTTGATAACAATATTGGAGTAAACAAATCTTATGACTAGTATTAAGGCTGATTTTATCCAAGGATGTGATCTTACGATCCTCTTCGGGAGAGGACAACCGAGTAGATTTTTCAAGCAATTCCCCGGTGAATGAGAGTGAGGTTTTGACCGGAGTTCAAAATGGAGCATCATTCAAGACTCTACAGAAATTCCATTTTGGGATATGTGTTCAAAATGGCAGTTTTAAGGTTTCTTCTGAAATGTCGTGATTTCGAGTTTTAATGAAATTGGCACGGTGCCGGAGTTCGGGGAACAATTAATGATTTAAAAACCAGAATGATCTTAGCAATAAAGATTTTAACACTAATCAGTGAAAAACTACAGACATAGAGTTTATTTTGAATTTTCGGAGCGCAATAGAATAAATACACAATTTTCGGAGGCTCTGCTTCAGATTTAACGAATCGAAGTGGTGGCAGAGGATGCTCCAACAGAATTCGGTGGAATTCACGGAGCGAAATCGGATAGAACGGTAGATTTCAGTGAAAATTTGAATTTCGTAGCGGAATGTGCGGTCGCTTTCAAATAATGAAAATGACATATAGAAAATTTGTTTATTTCCAGGAATTAAAGAGTTTTAGTTATAGAATAATGATGTAGGAGAATGCAGGATGACGTGTAAGCGGGGATGCGGCGGTATGAGTAATTCCCGCACCGCTTACGGGCAATGGTGGTATTGAATAGAGGCATTCCACTCGAGAGTGACCGTGAGTGGAGGAACCGGTTTCAAAACCACCAAAATTTTCGTCTCGTTAAAAACTCTACGACAAGGGGCCGGTAGCACGGTCTTGCTGAGCTGATCTTTGGAGGGCGATCCAATGGTTAGAAAAGGCCAGGGGAAGATGAGTGGGAAGTTAAGCGGTCGGGCCCGATATTTATCGTTAATTAATCACCTCAGGTAGGATTTGGTGGTGGAGGGAAAAGGTTATTAATTAATCCGGTTAATTAATTAATCCATGGTTATATGAAAATTGGGGTTGCGGCGGGGTTTGAACTATGGATAAAATGTCGGGTGGGGCGGATTTTAAATGCCAAGTAGATGGGCCACGATAGCATGGGGTTTTTCGAAGTTTTGAGTTCAAAGTCAACTTGACATCATTCATTTTTCTTTCAAACATATAAAATTATATGTTTAAATGTTTCTAGTATTCTTGTGCTATGGTAGTAATTAAATCAATTTAATTACCATAAGGGTGGGATTATTATATAATGATATATTTAACCAAAGGAGCACATAATGTGGGTTTTTAATAATTAATTGAAATAAATACTTTGAGTTAAACTTTATAATAAGATGGGTTTTGGATATTTATGTAAAAGGAGTTATATACTTAGGATGAAAGACTTATTTTCACTAGGGATTTAATGTGATTCAAGCCAATATGACAAAGGGACAAAGGACAACTCAGTGCTTTGCACATCTAAGAAAAGTGAATTTATGAAGTAAATCATTATCATTAATTTCAACACTTCCCTTTGAATGACAAGTGATTTTGAGGAGATTATTGTGGAACTTACATGATTTTCCTAGGTAAAATAGGATTTTACTTGGTATTAAAAATATGATTTTACTTAGGAAAAGGTAAAAAGTGAATGATTATAATGACAAATGATCTCAAGTATAGGTCTTTTGATCATTAGACGAAGAGTCAGATCCCTCCAAAAGTCAAGGAAATGCCTTGAGCCCTTCTAATCTTCAAATAACTTAGTACTTTGGGGAAATTATGCATTTTTAGGGAAAAGTGATGTGGGAAGTTAATATTTTTGACTTTGCTTTACGCATTCTTCGGTGTATTTTTTGCTTCAATACTTGTGATGAAGGTAAAAGATCAAACATGTAGCGACATCATTCATCATATAAAACGTTAGCATAACACTATCTACTACTATCTACTACTACCATTTTCTCTTCTTTATTAGATTGCATTTAAACTTGCAAACCCTTTTCAACATTTTTTTTACATGATAAAATCTACCTATTTCTACCCTTATTACATCCAAAGGGCTCAGATTAAGCTTGTTGAGCACCTTTTATTAACTCTACCTATCTGTATACACTTAGGAATTAAGCTGATTTAGTCAGATATTTATTCTCTATTCTAACATGAAATTGAAAAATGAACTAGCCAAGCTTAATCGGTTGACTATTCATGAATTGTGCTCAGTTTGACAAAGTACACACACAATTTGTGACCCATCGAGCTAAAAGTAATTGGCATTTTAGACTTGCACACTTTCCTTAATCTATTTTCTTTACAGCAGGGTTCATTTCTTTCATTTTTTCTTGACCAATTTATTTTTCTTACCCTTTGATTTTTCTTTTAGGGTATACCCTCTTTACATTTTTTAAATTTTTTTTGATTTTTTGGTTTTTCAAGAATATGGAACACCTTTTCTCAAGAAAAAGGTTTGAACATATTCCATAGTTCAATCAAGACAATCATGAAAAATGACACCTATTGGTATAGGAGTCTAACAGTGGCTCCACTTGGGGATGGCTTTTCCTTGTGAAAAGTCAAGAACAGCAGGTCAGTTGCCTCAAAATGTCTTCAAACTAAACCATGTAATCTCCTTCTTCCGGTAGCTTTATTGTATATATGATAGTAAAACTTCTGAAGCTTAGGGCCTTCACTTCGGGCTTCAACTCCAGTAAGTTACTATCCACTCAAAACTTAAAACTTTGTTGCCCGGTTAGGAATTTTCTGCCTTGTTCCAATCCCAAACATGAATTTGTTGTGGTTGAAAATCTTGAATTGAATATAGTCCTTTTTCTGCAACCTGAAATCTGATCTAAAACTAAAACAACACACAAAAAATTTCAAACCAACTTAATGAAAAACTAGCTGAAAATTGAAAAACTAAAAAAAATGCTCGAAATTCTGAGCTTATTAGCACTCATCTACCTACTCAATCTACTGTTCAACTGCTAGTTAGGTAAAATGAAATAGCCAATACAACCATTCAAGCATTATGTACTTTGATAGATTTTGTTGCATTTTCTTGTTGATTATCAAAATTGTACTTCTGCAACCTATTAGAAACTTGTCAAAAAATGAGAGGATAAGGAAACACTTGATTTCCTTTGTTGACTCTAGAAACTGTACAAAAGAATCTTCCAAAATATATACACTGATGTTTAACTGATTTAAAAAACTGTACATCTGTTTTGGATGGCCTCCATACCATGAATATGAAATGCTATTTTCATCTTTATCTCCCTGTAAACTTTCAGATAAGATTTGTGATGATATTCCTACTGATTGTAATGTTTGAGTGTTGAATCCTTTATCATCTTGATTCTGAAAATCATAGTTAGTGAATAGAGGAATGCTTTGAATGCCTTCAATATTCAGCATATCTGCTATTGGATCCTGAAAATCTTGGGAAAATTGCTGGGACCTATGACATATAAAATTCCATGGGACTTCATAAACTTCAACAAGTTTCCCATTCTCTTCTTTAAATATGTTATACCACATTTCCTTTAAAAGCTGAAATGGTTCAAAAAATAGTGGTATGGAACTTTCTTGTGTCATTTGATCATTTATTTCAATGGGAACTAATAACTGCAATTATGAAACTGAAAAATCTTGATCAATAGTTTCATTATCTTTTTTGTTGTCAATCACAATTCCTAAGGATTGCTGATTATTGATGGCATGATAGTTTTCTCTAATGAACTGAAATGAAGCAAAACAAAGAGGTAAAGAATCTTCACTTATTTCCACATTTTCTGCTCTTTCTTCCTCACTCTCATGGCTGATCTGTATTGGCTGATCACTGTCTTCAATCTGCTGAAACTGCATTTCTTCATCCTCCAAACTAGTTTCTGATATCTTTGTAAAGTTAGCTTGACTTTGGAGAACATAACTATCATCATAATGATCATACTTAGGCAAATCATCAAAATAAGGAATGTCATCAAACATACACATTAGAACAATAGATTCCTCTTCCTCATATTGATTTGTAAATTCATTTTCTGATTTATGATAATTTGAATTAAGATGAATTTGTTCATGGCTATCAACCTCTTCTATTTCTTCATGATGATTTTGAATAAAAAATTCTTCTTTCATAGTGATCTTCTGTGTTATTTCATCTAGTTTTCTTACCAAAAGGTTGAGTTTTACCTCTGCAATGTTTTTCCTTTCCTCTTCTTCTACTTTCAACTTTTCATGTTTGATTTGGAGATTAACTTCCACATCAACTGCAATGTTCTGTATCTGTACAAGTGTTTTTGGATCTCTTTCTCTTAATCGAAATTCTATTTCTGGATCAAAAGCACTTGGATAATGCAAGAGAGCTGAATCATGAGGAGGTCTAATATTTTCTGGCAATGAATAATAAACTTGATTAAATCTGTCAAAAAATTGTTGTATCGTTTCATTTGAATGTCTTTTTAATTGATTATATTCTTCCATGATCACAAAATGATTAACTTTTATTATCCATCTATCAAGGAAAATTTTGATAAACTGTTGGAAATTTGAGATGCTAGCATTAGGCAGATTTTTGAACCAACTCTTTATTATATTTTTCAAAGAAAGAGCAAAAAGTCTGATTTTAACATCATCTTCATCAATCTCAAATAAATCCAAATAATTTTCAAAACCTTGAATATGTTTTTGGGCAGTGATACCATTCTCTCCATCAAATCTAGGAAGATACTTGTAGTATTTTTCAGGAAAATCATGGAGTAAAGGAGGTAAAATAAGGGGCTTATATCTATCTGGAACTTTATATGGCATAGGGATATGTACAGGGATTGTAAGATCAGTCTTGATTATTTGGGGCTTCTTAATTGGAAAATGATCATCATTAGATTGATAAGAAAGCTGCTCAAAGAGATTAGGAGAATTATTACTTACAATCTTCAAAGGAAAATAACTAAAAACTAATCTAAGATCTTCTATAAAATACAATATACATTGAAAAAATTTCTTAATGAGAAAGAACATAATGTCTTGGATTAAGATCCAAGTTGGAAGCCTGATCTTTCCATATTGTCCTTTGAGGTTCATTCCTCCAGTGGAGTCTTGATTCTGAAATTGATTTGGAGTCGCGAGGTGGATGATTTTAACCTTTGTGTGTCTGATCCCTGTCCACCATCATAGATCAGATCTAAACCTGTAAAACAATTCTGAAGAAAAAGTTAGTTCTTCAAGAAACCAAATTTTGAATATTTTATGATTATTTTATTTTTTTATGAATTTTCAAAACAACTTCTATGATTTCTTTAAGAAATTTAAGATTTTTAATTAAAATTTTCTCAAAGATTTATTGAACTAGAGAGTCTGATTGAATGTTTTGAATCCAAAGTTCAGTTTATAAGCTAAACTAGAGATAGACTGAAGCAGTTCTTCTTTCAGAACTTTCTTGACTTCCTTGTCTTCTAAGAATCCTAGGAATCAGATTTGGATTTTCAAATATTGGTGGTGGATTAGGGTCAGGGTTTGACCTAGTATGTCGAATCCTTTCTGAAGCCAATTTTCTTAGACTATGTGTTTTTGGATTTTTGGTTTTAATTGAAAGAATAAATACAACTTCTACAAATTCTTCAAGAAATAATGATGTATGATTAAAATTTTTCTCAAAGATCTGTTAAACTAGAGAGTCTGATTAAACATTTTGATACTAAGATTCAGAATATAAGCTAAATCAGAGATAGACTGAAGCAGCATTTATTTACTTTTGCAATTGCAGGGCAAAAGCAATTTCAAAGGCTACCTGGCTGATCTTCAGACTCTGTCTATAGCTTATAAGTGAACAATATTACCAAATAAAGATGATTCAGGTCCCCAGTATGGTCGCCACTATGTTATCACTCAGGTTTTCCTTGAAGTTGTGGAAAAGGAAAGTATACCCGAGGTAACCACAAACCAACCTTCAGATGCAGAATCTAGCCAATCTGCATCCAGAGAGGGCTCTCTCTTTATAATTTATCTTTGTTCTTAGGAGGTTTTAGGCTAGTTATAGATCCAAGAGTTTGTTTGTAAATGGTGGAATCCACAAACTAAGGGCAAGGTTGAAGTTTTTAGTCCATTGGGCTATGGAGTCAAAGGATGGCTTTACTGGATTTCTATTCTATACACAAGATGGCTTTACAGGGCAAGATAGCTAGACAGAGAACAATCCTTAAAATTTAAAGTGGATGGGATGATTTTGAAGGGATGAAAGGCAGTTAAGAATCTTTCACCATGTTCAAAAGAAAGAAATGAGATGACTACAAACAAAGAGAAATGAAGAATTCTTTATTATAGTAATCAACAATGTTTAAATTAGCAAAGCAAGAGCATTTAAGAATTCATGCTTATAACCAATTTAGAGGAAAACATTAAGAACAATCACATCTGAAATCAGAGTACAATTAAGTAAATTATGATTCAATCCTTTATGTAAATTATTCAGAAATGGACATAATGATATTATAAACTGATATAAAATTTAAGACAAAGAGTAGAAAGACTTATTGAACTGCAGTCCAACACATGAATCCTGCAAAAAGTCCTGAAGCTTCAAATCGTCATCCAGTAAGCCACGAATAAATTTCTCCAAAATGATTTTATTCCGAAAATCTCAATGTTACAACAAAGTAATAGAATCCACCCTCAATACTCTCTTTGAGGGTTTATTTATACAAGAAATACTTGAAAAAATATCATACTAACCTAGCCAATAATCTAGGGTGACTAAGGAGTAATTTACAAATAAACATAAGACAAATGGTCTCGTGGATAGAATAATAAGTAACTGCTGATGTGATGTTTCCTCATTTTGCTGATGTGCTGGAGGTAAGTGCTGAAATAGGGCTCGGTGCTGTCCCTTGGAGTAGTTTCTTTGCTTGTTTGATACTCTTTGTCTTTACGGATACTCTTTAACCTGTTCAACTGATACTCTTTCATCTGTGCTCATTTTTATCTTTCACATAATAGTAAAAAGATAAAATTCTCATCCTGAAGATAATTTTCATAGAATTTCCAATAGGTCATTCCACCATTGATCGTCTGGTATTATAGTCCTCTTAAGTTTTCTCAATGTCTCATCAGCCTCTGTGAGTTTGTAAAAAGTGGGCTCATTAGGAAACAAATACTTTATTTCATGTTCAAGATGAAATAAATTCTTCAACCTGTCATATAGATTTTTCCCTGTTGGCAACGTTGCTTCTGGTAAACTGATGGAACTAGCAGTTGTATTTTGAGCATGGATATCTATTTTCTTGACATAGGTTTCCAATTCCATTATTTGGTCCTATGAGAGCATTGGACTGGGTAACCCACTGTCTAACAAAACTTGAAATTTTTCTCTGAAAGCATTAATATCATCCAAAATATCTGAACACTTCCTTTCTAAATTCTGCATAAAAGTTCTTTTGATGAAAACTCTTTTTATCATCAAAATAGTGCCGGTCCTGTCTTCAATTCCTAGTACTGCAAGCTGTTGTTTCGTTCGGGTGTTCAAAAATTGAATAAGTTGATTGGCCTGCTCAGGTCTACCTCTTAGTTCATCTCTTGTTCTGTTTATTTATTCCTGGGCTATTTTAATCAAGTCATTTTGTTCAAAAATTTCTTGAATAGAGGGCCAAATACTTTTTATTAACTCAATTATATTACCCCAAAGAATTTCATTTATTTCCTTCAAAGGCTTTTCTATTGAAAGATCTTTTTCTAAAGCCTTAACTAATCTGTCCAATCTTTTAATTTCCCTGGTATTATCAGCAACTGTCTTCTTAGATGTATCATACTTCTGCTCCAAATCTTTTAATTGTAACTTTGTGGTTTGAAGTTCTGTGACTCTTAATTGTAAACTTTCCATTTGTTTTATTAACTCATCAGAACTTAAACCAGAAGTGTTTACCTGCTCTGGCTCTGTTTGTTGCTTTGCTGTTGTAGTACCTGTAATTGTAGTAGCTTCTGTGGTGGATGTCTGCTTGATAGCTTCCTTTTCCTGTAAAGCTTGTTCCAATTCCTTCTCTGTTTCACTTAGTTGCTCAGTTACCTTTAAGAGCAACTCCATTACCTCTTCTTGTGAATTCCCCTTTAAAACTTCTTGGGTCTGGGGGTGCCTTGAGGCTGGAAATTTCAACTGCTTTCTCAGTGCAGCTATGTCATCATCTTTCTTCTTTATTAGTGCCTCAATGCTTTTAATATCTTTGGGGTTGTGACCCAAGCTGATGATTATGTCTTCCAGAGACTTTATTCGGTTATCTTTGGCCTGAGAAGAGGCCTTTTCAATTTGCAATTGGGCGCTTGTGTTATTTAAAGAATCTTGCAGCGTTAGGGCTGCCATGGCCTTATTAGTAAGAGTGGAATACACCATTTCCCCAGTTTTTTTATGCAGCTCTATCTGGTCTAAAGGACGAATGTCCTTTGCCAGGACCTCAAAATTTGTTCTAATATAATCAGCTGCTGACATTGGTTTTGGCACCTTTGACTTGAAGTGGCTCATCATCATTTGGCCTTGTGAAATGTCAAATGCTGACATTAACCTTTCCTGATTATGTGGAGCCATTTTCAAATATTGATCATATACCTTCATTCTTAATGGATCATTCTTTGCCTTTATATTGATGAAAGTTCTTTTTATATCCCCTGTATCTGTTTTTGGTGGCCTAAAGGAGGATACTTCAGTACTCAACTGCTTGTGCAAATCTTTTCCTTTCTGCTCTGTATGGGTCACACTAACAGAACCAGTTAGTTGACTGTCTTCTCTTCCATCATCAAACACCTCATCTATGATTTCCACATCTGGAAGTGGATCTGGTTTATGTTTTTTGGTTTGATGTATTCCTGAGGACTCTTTAGGAGGAGTAGTGTCTGGAACCTGCCTTTTCTTTCCTATTTCCATGTTGGATGGAGTTTGTAATTCTGAAACTTCAGGATGTTTTACCTGAGTGGGAGAAACTTGTGTTTGATCAGGTGCTCTGGAAGTTTGAGGCTTCTCTGCCATGACTAAAGTTTCAATGACCTGAATTTCAGGTTCCTTTCCTTTGCCTTTTGACTCTGCTGCCACTGGTGAACTACTTTCTTGTAATGTCTGCTGTAGATTTGCTGCTGAAGAAGTGCCAATGTGAGGTACTTGCACTTGACCACAAGATTCTAGGTCACACTCCTTCTCAAAATCTTTCATCATTTTGTTCATTTTTTCTTCTTCACTTTCTTCTTCAACTAGTGTTTCTTCAACCCATTCATCTTGGTTGGCATATTGTTCTAGTTCAGGAATCCTGTGGTGTATGTAAGGGGATGATTTATTCTTTATTCTCTTTTCACAAATAAAACCAAATGGATCATAAGGAACCCAACGGAAAGTTCTTTGGAACTTGCAATGGCCTTGTAGTATATTTTCTGCTTCTCGCTCGGCCTCCCTAGAGTTGCAGATGAAAGGACCTAATTGACTTTTGATCCTTAGTTGGGCTTTCTTCTTCACACTACGAAAATGGATCACATCTGAATTATTCATTTGCCTGAAATATTCCAAGGCAAAAATTCTCATGGGCACATATCTTGGCAACTTGAATGGATGTAATTCACATCCATAGATTCTGATGACGGAATGGTTTTGATATAAATACCAATCTCCAACTTTATAAGTCCTTGAAAGTTGCAAGGTCTTCTTGATTTCATTACTGAGCCTTGGAGGGGGGATTCCTGTCAACAAGGTAGTTGCAGGATATACAAAAAGATCGATGAACTCAGTATAGGAGTATGGAGAATTATAGGAAGAATGAATAATGGGAGACCAAAATATAACTGACCTAGGGTTTCCCTTGGCATCAAGCTTTTTAACAGGGAAAGGGAACTTTTCTGATTGATAGAAAATAATGAGATGATAAATAACTGAGGAATATTTGAAAACTTTCTCATCATCTAGCCTCATGAACTGATCATAGATCTTATTGGCTATGAAGGAGGCAAAGTCATATTTAACTTTAGGAGGTTGCCCAGGAGTAAAAATAGACAGCAAAACCAGGGTTATCTCATCAACATATTCACTGGTGTTGAAACCCAAGACAAAAGAAATCATATTTAGGATGAGTCTTCCCAATTTGTTGAAATAATAAAAACCATAGGGAGGAGGCCCCTTAGGTTGATGTTCAGGCAACATGAAATTCTGGCACATGGACTCTAATTTATTTGGGGTCAATTTATTAGATTTTTCAATCAATTCTTCCATAGACAAAGGTGCTAGATCTTGGTCTGGTTCAAAATGTAGCATTGCATTGATAGCCTGGGGAGTAATGGAGAAAAGAACACTCTGGTCAGGGGATATTACAGCTCTCTGAGTGGGATCATAGTTAGAATGGCAATAGTGGATGATTTCTGGGAAAGAAATGACTGAGGGGATGAGATATCTCGGGAGATTGGATTCTCACAACCCAATGAGATCTTGCCCCTTTGAGTACTCGTCTCTGCAGCGACAATAACTCAGAAGGGGACTTTCATCAAAATGCAAGTCTTTAATCTGGAAATATTTATCTACTAAAGGTAAATATTCTAACTCTCGGTGGGGGGCATTCAGTGGAGTTACATTCAAAGCTGCCGGGGCTTCCATTTTGGTTCTTGTGGATTCAAAATGGAGGTTTCTGGTTTTTCTTCACAGGCCAGGCGCAATTTCAATTTTAATGAGGGAAATTAACACAATTGCAGTTTCAGGGGAACAATTCACAGTTTTAAAACCTCAGGGAATGATCTCAGTGATAAGATTTAATCACTAATCCAGTGGAAAACAAGGAAAACAGACTTTCTTTTGAAGTTCGAAGCGCTATAGGATAAATACCTGTTCTTGGAGGAAAGCTGGTTTTTAACAGGTATGAGGCGGTAGCAGGAGGATGCTTGAACACAGGTCTGGCGGAAATCTGGAGCGAAATCGAATTGAACAATGGATTTCAGTGGAAATTTGAAATTCGTAGCAGAAAGCGCAGTCGCGTTCAAATGACGAAAATGACATAAAAACACGAAATTTTGTTTTATTCCCAAAGTCAAAAGAGGGGTTTTTAGTTTTTCGAGGAGTGACGTCACTTTAGTACGGGCTGACGTGGGGCAGGGGGGCCGGGCGGTAAGCGGTTAGTCCTTGCACCACTTATGGACAAAGGTGGTATTGAATGAGCAGGCATCGATTCCATTAGAGTATCGACACGTGGACGGGAGACTAGTCAAATACCACCAAGCCCCTGCGCGTTAAAGCTCTGACAAAGGATGGGTAGCGGAATTGCCGAGGAGCGTTGATCTTTGGAGGGGCGATCCGACGGTTGAAATGACGGGGAGATGGTGGGAAGTTAAATGGTGTGGGCCCAATATATTTATCGTTAATTAATCACCCCGGGCGGGAGTTGATTGGTGGAGGTAGTTGGTTATTAATCAATTCTAATAATTAATTAATCCCATGGTATAATGGAAAGAGGGGTCGCGGCGGGGTTTTAATTGTGTTTGAAACGTCGGGTGGAGTGCCAGGTGGATGGGCCACGGTGGCATAGGGGCTTTTCCGAAGTTTTGGTTTTAAAAAATAAAACTTCGGGTTTATTCTTTTTGTGTTAAACATATAAAATTATATGTTTAAACGTTATTTTGATATTTCTATTTATATGGTAATAGATAAACATTATTTAATTACCATAGGGGCGGGACTATGATATAAGGATATATTTAACCAAAGGGCGTATGAAGCGGGTTTTTAATGAATATTTGGGAAGTAAATACTTTGGTTAAAACATAATAGAGGGGTTTTTGGGATATTAATTTAAAAGGAATTATATACTTAGGATAAGGCATTTTCTCTAGGGATTTAGTAACTAGAGTTAAACATTAATATGACAAAGGGACAAGGGAACTCAAAACACTTTGCTCATCTAAGAAAGTGACAATTTCTGAAGTAAATTGCAATATCTCATCTTCAACACTTAAACTTAGAATAGTAAGTTATTTTGAGGGATTTTTATGGAATTTTGCATAATTTTCCTAAGCAAAATGAAATTTTACTTAGGAAAAGGTTAAAGATGAATGATTATAATGATGAATTATCTCAAGTACTTAGGTCTTTTTGATCATTAGGCCGAGGGTCCGGTCCCTCCAAAAGTCAAGGAAATGCCTTGAGCCCTCTTGATCTCCAAATACCTTAGTACTTTTGGGGGAAATTAGTAAAACTTTTAAGGGGAAAGTGATGAGAGAAGTTAATGATTTTGACTTTGCTTGCTGTGATTTTCCAGTGTATTTCCTGCTTCAGTATTCGTGATGAAAGTAAAGGATCAAAAACATTTAGCAGCATCATTCATCAGATAAAACTTTGCAACACCATCTACCTACCCTATCTACTACTACCATTTTCTCTTCTTTATTAGGGTGCATTTGGACTTGCAAACCCTTTTCAACCTTTTCTTTTTACATAATAAATCTATCTATTTCTACCCTTATTACATCCAAGGGCTCAGATTAAACTGTTGAGCACCTTTTAATAACTCTACCTATCTACTTATCTGCCAAGATTAAACTGTTTGGTCAGATATTTATTCTCTATTCTATAACATGAAATTGAAATATGAATAAGTCAAGTTTAAACAGTTTGACCTTTCATAAATTGTGGCAAAAGTTTGACAAGCTGCACACAATTGCTTATTTACAAAAATGAAATAGTAGTGGCATTTGGATTTGCACACTTTCTTTGGCCTATTTTTTGTTTGGGGTTCATTTCTTTTGCTTTTTGGCCATTTTTATTTTTCTTACCCTTTGTTTTTTCTTTTAGGGTATACCCTCTTTACATTTTTTAAAATTTTTGATTTTTTGGTTTTTCAAGAATATGGAACACCTTTGCTCAAGAAAAAGGTTTGAACATATTCCATAGTTCAATCAAGACAATCATGAAAAATGATACCTATTGGTGTAGGAGACTAACAGAGCTAACTTTCAAAGTTACAGTTCCATTGGAATGTGGGCCAGGTTTTCTTTGGATTCCTTGGTTTGTCCAAAAGATGCTTCCTTTGGTTGCCTCATATGAGGGAATTTAGCAAAGCATGGAGGGTATGCCATATTTTTGGGGTGTTTGAATTTTTCATCGAGGTTGTCCTTTTGAGCCTTCTCCTTCAAGCTATAAGGTCCTTTTGTTTTATTTTCCCTTTAGATTTATGGGCTTTTCTCTGTGTCCATTACTGAGATTTGTATCACTCTTTTGGTTTCCTTGTTTGGTTTACATCTAAAGCTATTTTTCTAGTTAGCGGGTCCACTTTAGGCCTCTATATTTCTAGATTCACAGACTCCAATGGATCAAAACCTTCTTATCATTACTTCATTAAAATCTCATCTCTATCAAAAATTCAGGGACCAACTTGGAATATTGAATATTGATCTCTCTGAAGAAGCTAAAGACCAATAGAAAATAACCTTTTGGAACCATGATGCCAAATGGTATGTGAGGTGAATTTACATCATTGTGAAACAAATTGTTGCAATATTATAAAATATGGAATACCAAAAGCAGGAATGCATAGGAAGAGCATAAAAGGGGAGGAGATTGTGGGAACCTACATAAATATTTTCCCAAATTGATCCTTGAAATACTTAGCTAGGTCCTTGGGGTGTGTCAACTTCTTCATTCATGCTTGTATGCATCAACTTGTCCCCAATGTGCATTATCTTTGATGCTTTTGTGTTTCATTCTAGCTGCTTATCTTGGAAATATGTTGCCCAGTTGATTCTCTCGATATTGAACCTTCCTGATAATTGCTGATGGATCACATTTAAGTAGGAAGTGCATAGAGAATCCTTCCTTATAATTGTTATATGGCTCACAGTGAAGTAGGAAGTGCACTGTAGTCACTCACTGCTCTCTATTCAACTGAATGAATAGCAATGAAGACATTGTCTCTCTTTATAAAGGACGCAGCCAGTGTTGTACACTAACAATTGCCAATAACCGTAACTCTAATGCTTTGGTTAGAGCGCCAAATATGCACACATATATGAATGTGTTGGAATTTTATAAAACTACACCTAGACTAGATTAGGCTATATGCTCCTCTAAAGCCTATCGAGTGCTCTTTTCCTAAAATTGGAAGTAAATTTTAAATAGAGAAGAAAATGTAAAAATAGAACTGAACCGAACTGAAATTTTGTAAATATAGAATGACATGAAATTAAGGTGATGAGAACACTCTAAAAAGAGGACCCAAAACATCTAATTCAATGAACCATAAATCAAATTAACGCATCCCCTGAAAAATTCCCGGTGCTTTACATTGTACATGATAATCACTTTCTAGCATCATTTACATAATGGTTTGTTATTGCAGATGTTTTCTGCGTCACATGAGATATAATGTAGTCACATGTTTTGAAAAATATTGAGTGACTTATGTTTTATTTTTTAAAGGCTATATAAATCTAGTCTATTGATTTTGGTTCACATCTCTTTTAAGTGGAACAAGAAGTGGAAAGGGTACTCAGTGTGAAAATATTGTTGAAATTTTTTTATTTACACACCTAAGTGCTAGGGATCTTCTGCATGCAGAGATTAAATCAGGCTTTGAAAATGGGTATCCTTATTTTTGTTCAGTTTCCAAGATTGATTACAACTTTGGATTTAATCTAGATATTGATAAGAAGATGTTGAATTATATCATATCTATTTCTTAGTGAGTTAAGCACATTTGGTTCATGTCTCAGAAAAATAATTGAGAAAATGATAAAGGAAGGAAATATTGTGCCCTCAGAAGTGATAGTTAAGCTCTTACAGAAGGAAATGCAGGAAAGTGAGAGTGATACAACTTTTATTGACGGGTTTCCTCTAAATGAAGGGAATCGTGCAACATTTGAAAATGTTGTAAGTTCACATGAATCGTGAGCTCCATCTTGGTTGACTTAGATTTTGAATTACAATATAAATTGCATGCATGTTCTTTATAATTGAAGTTTCTTAAGTAATGAGGGTAAATTAGATTTATAACCTGAATGTGACATTAGGTTTCAAGTACAACAAGACGGTTAGAGTTTTTTTCCTCGTTTTCTTTTATTTATAAAAATTTCACTTGCATTGCAATTTATTTGACCTTTAAAAACCTTTGTCACATCTATGATTTTTGATGATGATCCATAAATGCCTATAAGAAACTAATTTTATTAAAGAATTCATTGAATTTTAGTTTTAGAGGAAAAATTCAAGACCAAAGTCTTGTCTTGAACCAAAGCATTATGAAGGAAGATTCAAGAACATTCAATCATCACACTATTCCTTTTCATAGATGTTTTTTCTAAATTTATTTGATGGCTTCTAGATTTTTGGTTTACAGTTCTTTTTTCATGTATACAACTCAGGGTAAACATTGAAATGCTTTAATTTCTAAATAATCTGAAGCATACATATATATCGTTGGAGAATTAATGTACGTAAAACAAACGAAATCATGGTGAAATTTATGAACATGACCATCATTGGCCAACAGTTATGTAGGATTTTTGTATATTACAATAAAAACTACATATAATTATGAAAAATATACTCAGACAATGCATGAGGGTGTATCACTAAAGAGTTACAAATATGAATTTACAGAGGTTGATTCTAGTTGTAGGGCACACTCCTAAGCATATCTTTTGGAACTGCTTTCAACCTATTCCTATCACAATTTAAACTTTCAATTTTAAGGGAGTTTGTCAATGGAAAATATAAATTTATCTGGGAAAGAAGATAATATTTCCATGGTGGTAGTGGTGTTTCCAGAATAAACCAACAATTCCTTTTCCTTTATTTACCAACATGAAAAGCACAAAATGCCTTAGATATATATTAATCTATTAAGTTTACAATAGTTGTGAGTACATGCTATTTAGAGAATTTCCTCTTGTCAATCATAATGCATTCATGTATACATTTCCAATTATATTTTCAATTCCATCAAGGAGAAGGGTGCATCAATGGTGGGAGATCACATGCAAGTCAAGGAACACCCTTAACTCATTTCCAGATTCATGCAAACTTTGAGAAAATAGCATGTGATCAAGGTAGTTGAGAGACAGTTTCATCTGTACTAGGCCAACATGAATATTTGGTGAAGCTCGTTCAGTGCATGTTTTAACACATCAATGTTCTACAGTCTTTAGACTATCCATAAAAATTACTGAGGGCATAGCCATGGGAATCATGACACATTTTTTGGTTGGAAACGTGTAGATCAAAGGAATATTTATGCCTACAAACATGAAGATCCAACCTTTAAGGGGGAAGAGAACTATTTAATGGTTGAGAACTGAGTGTATTAAGGGTTTGACCTCTTGATATTGCATCTAAGCTTTTAATTTCCAGAAATATTGATAATGAATAAAATCTTGGGTACTTGGTCCACATATTTTCTCCTTATTTCTTATGTATTGAATTATTTTGATTGATGCTTGCTGCATTCTCATTCTGTTTGATTAAGATAGTTTTATAGGAGATTTTGTGTGTATTCCACCCCTGGTTCTAATGAATCTGCTGCAAATTTGAGCATTTGTTATTGAACCCAAGTGCTTGTAAAGTTTTTTTCCCCCAATCATGTTTTGGGAAACTAGGATAGGGTTGTGTTTTTAAAGTAGATAATAGGACTAAAATCACAATTCTGTAGTGAGACTGTACAACTGAAACATTTTTCTGTCTAGATCTTCTATTTGAATTTATAGCACTATTTATATTTTGTATTACATTTTCCTTCATTTTTTTTTAATCTTTGGTTGATTTTGACTCCATGACTAATGGCAGGTAGTAGTTTCCCTCACTAGCAAATACTAAATGGTTATCACAGCTATAATATAGAATAGCACAACCTAGCCCTTACACTTCAGATGTCATAATGTTTGTTAATTGTCCCTATATTTGTCACATAATTAGAAATATACAAAAATGAAGGTAATAAAGCCCACATTTTGAATGCAATTTACGATATTTAATTATCAGGAATGCATGCCTTGATTTCATTATATTCTCAATTATGATTTTTTTCAATAGTTTCAATTTTCAACATTAATTAAAACAAAATGTTGCAATTTGGAACCTCATCTTAAAGAACAAAAGTTTGAAGAAATCTAATTCATTGGAAACAATAACATCTACTAATGAAAACAACAAGTGTAAAATAAAAATGGATACAACATTTAAAATATATGTTGGGGCTGCTTTTTTTCTATTTTTCATCACCTCCTTAGCCCCTTTTTGGCCTAATTTTGACACCTATAAACCCTCTTTTCCTCTCCTAAGTCCCTAAAATGGCCAAGACCTTCATCAACCACAGTTAAAGGTAAAAGTAGTATAAGTAGAGTTGTTTCCACTATTCTATAGCTAGTATTAGGCAGTATTTTTTGTAATATGCTATTTGTCAACTTATCACTATGGGCAGAACAATGGATATATTGCAGAATTTGTGGATTAGCTCTATCAAATTGGAGGAATTTATGTCTTTTCAGATAGCCTACAATGGATGAGCCAACATGGAAAGCTCCAGCTCAAGCCTCAGCTCAGCAATTCAACGTCCTTCTAGCAATTTGGCATAGTCAAAACTGGTGGAGGGCTAGCCCGCCATTCTAAAGCATAGTGGAGTTCAGTTGATTCAAAGAAGATTTTTTTTTTTTTTTTTTTTTTAATATAGCTGCAATCAATTGTAATAGAAACTGTTAGTGTAATTTAGATCAGGAAGTGCGAATTTTGTGGATTCCAGATCTCTGGTCTCCAACGCTTGCTATGTCATGAAACTGTTACTAAATTTACGATGTAAGCATGCCTATAAAGGTAGAGACTCACCTTTTGATGAGGAGGTTAATATAACACATCTTTCAGCTGTCCATTTACGTTGTGCTCTGGTGTTCGAAAGCAGAAATCGATTTAAAATGCCGGTGTGTTCTTGATTGCTAGAAGATTATTGTAGGTGTGATGAGTTTCTGAAGAAGATTGTTGTAGGTCTCAATTAGTTTGTAATCAGCACTTTCCCGGGTGTGGCAAGGGCCCACCACAGCCGGTTCAGTTCAGTAGAGTAGTTAGAGGTAATTCATAGGCACGTTGTGGTTAAATTCTTATTTGTAGTGTTAATTGTTTTACAGATCGATTTGTGTTGATTTAATTCACATTGCCAGAATTTCGAAAACTTGAATTGCAGAGTAGTTGATTAAGAAAATTGATTTATGTTTGGCATAGTCCCCCTGTGCTGAAGTTCAAGGATTCAGTGTTTTCCATCACAGAGTTAAGTAGGTGTGAAACTCGATTCATGTTGCTGATTTGCATTTTTTGAAGCGTCCAGACTTTGGGTGTTTGGAATTAATTAGTGTGACTGTTGATGTATGTTCAATTTGCATTTGCCAGCGTCCCCAAGATCCGTTGAACACAGAGTAAATTGGATTACGTTTTGGTTTGGACTTGATGTCTGTTTGTTTTCTCAAATATCGTTGTTTCAAATTCGTAATTGCAGAAGTTTAATGTTCCTTGTAATCGATTTGAGTTATGGCTGAAGTTCTTGTTGCCAAAACCTATAAACACTGCTAATTAGATGCTTGAGTGCCTCTTCATTTTGATTTTGGAAATCAATGTCAGTATTGGTTTCACATTGCCATAGCAGAACAATTCTAGGTCTCCAGGATCAGATTGGAGTGTCCTCTTAAGAAAAAACCCTGTGATTATCGCTGAGGTGTGTTTTATTTCTTCCATATGGATTGTGTTTCACTTGTGCCTCGCTATGAATTGAGCATTGCCAGAAACAGAGTTGAGCAAACAATCTATCCTCTCCCTAAACAAACAAATTGCTGACTATATTTTTGCATGGGTGAACAAATATTGATTGTATACATTTGATTCGACCCTTTGATGAGAACATTTCGCTGAAATAGGTATTGCTAAATCGATTCCAGTAGCAGAGCACAACTCAAATTGTAACTAAGATTCAATGGTTCACTGATTTCGTGTGTTGAATGACCCTATTCCTTAAGTAATCTGCAAACCATTTCTATGTGCATAGCTTGAAGACCATAGTTCAATCATTGTAATAGATAGATATCATTTTTCTTGAAACAGATGCACTTAGGTGGCAGAGGTAGAATTTTTTTACCTTAGATTTTGGCTTATTCCAAAAGAGGAGTGTGGAGTTAGATTCATTGCAGAGTGATAGCTGAAGGTCCCTTTTTAGTCTTATCTGGCAAGTTACGAGGAGATAGTGTGTTTATTAGGTGGAAGAAAATGGATGATGCATAGAATAGTTTTGAGTAGAGAGATTTTCCCATTCCTTTGGCATGTTGAAATCAGTATTTGCAGTTGCCCTGTTGCATGAAAGTAGGGTCAAGTTAAATTAGTGAGATTCCTTAGTGAACGCCTGTATTTCTTTGAAGATAGAGTTTTATCTAGCTTGGAATTATGTTTGAATTAGTGTGTTAGGCTTCACAATTTCAATCCACCAGAGTGACGGAAGAATTATCTCTTGCAACTTGATCATTCATTGAAAATTGAAACCTTATTGCAAATCCCAGGGAATGATTATATAATTGACCATGATAATGTCAACTGTGAAATTCAAGAGTTAAATTTGTCTTTGTCTCTGTTTTATACCTTGCTGTGATATGTGTTGATTAAATTCATGACATTGTATTATTGCAGAATGCCTATCATCATAGAAGCCTAATTAATCTTACCCAAGCGCAATTGGAAAATTGTAATTCGAAACTGATACCCATAGAACAGTTGCACACTTCGATAGCTTGAGTCTGATGGAATTTGGTTTGCAAAGTACAAATTAAAATTTCCAAGAGTAAGTGATATATATATACATAAACAGGTCGGTTAGGTATGGAGGATTGAAGGGTGGCAGGACTAGAGTCTGTGTGATAAATTGGTATCTGAACCAGTGTGATACTGCACTTTCCCACTTAACCCTAGTATATTGAAACTGCCATGGAGTGTTGATATTAGAAATAATTCGAGATACCCTTTGTAATTACAAGTTTGCTGTGTGAGTGTGAGATCATTTATTGGTTCACTCAGATTAGAAATTCCTTTCAAAGTGTGACCTCTGAAAATCATAATTAGGTTTTTTATTTATTTAGATTTCTCTTGAAGTAGTGAGTCATTATTGCTGTTGATTAGTAATGGTTTTGATTCCATATTTAGATAGATAGAATGAATATCTCCAACTAGGATTTTCTATGAATTGATTTATTTTCAAGGTGTGTGTTTATTGATGATTTTGCGTGCCTCCATTCATGAATTAAACAGCATAAGGAATCGTGCAAACTTCGACTCTAAGAGCTAAATCTTGAGAGCGCAGTACAACTCGTGTTTACGAGCCCGGATTGATACATAAATATTGGTGAATTAATTCGACAGTTATTTCACACAACAATATATGTGGATAAGTAGTAAGGAGGA